>JAOWBR010169225.1:0-11521 GCA_028571145.1 Dionaea muscipula
AACCACACTCACAACCAATCGGCCTAAGAAGGATATTCGAAAGGAAATGAAATTAAATTAAATAAAAGCTAACCGAGCTATTAAAAATAACCCAATCAACTTAAATTCAATTTAATTCAAAACCATACCGAACCGGAACCAAACCGGGATAAACCGGGACGGGTTATCACAATAGTGGTAAAGCTATAAGGAATAGGTCGGAGTCGAAGACGGGTATGGCGATGCAGTATTGAAGGAGCGTTGTGATTCAGGCTTTCCGTGTCGCGTCAGCGAACATGGCGTCCTTCTTTATCTGGAGATACCAAGCCGTGAGCAGTGGTTCCGTGTGGGGCCAGTTTCTTGGGGATTTGGCTTGTAGAACGGTTCTGACCTTGGACAGGGGGTCTGGGCAGGCTGAAAGAAGAACAGAGGTGTAGAGGGAACCGATTACCTTCTGTGAGAGAAAATCATTGTCCTCCTTTGCAATAATGGATGGTCCGAGAAGCATGTTTCCCCCTATTCCTTTGTGCAGTACTTCGCCAGCTATCCCAGGGCCTATTAGCGTTTCTAAATAATCTTCGAAGGTCGCCATTAATGGAGATTTCCAAGCTCAGAGAAGATGTTGGAGGTTGGTATCGAGGTCTATGGTGACTTAAGGTTTTTGGTATGCGTAGCCGCGGAAGGGAGGAGAAGAAATGAAGGGAAGGAAGAAGGAAAGTCGGTAATGGAGGAAGGTTTACGATATTTATAGGCATTCTTGAGGGTTTTTTAATGATGTCATCATCTCCTTTCCCGCGCGAAATCGTTTGGTTGGGGATGTTTCCTGTCTTTTCAACTTCCTGTCTCGTCAACTTCTGATTGACCCCGACGTTGATGTGACTAGTGACGACGTACGTCCCTTCGAATTGGAAGTGTGGTGCATCAATGATGGCTTTTCATTAACACGCCGCACTTGGGGGGTACTGTTAACGGGACGATTTTCCGCGCCCTTGGGGAGTGGAGGAGTCGCCTTTATGACGGAACTGTTCATGATCTGAGGGAGTTAATGTTCAATAAATGGCATTAATGACACTGGCTCTTCGATTACTTGCAGCGGTCAGGGCATGCCGGGTTAGAACGACGAGGTGGCTTGTAACGTTCGGCGTTCCAAGGGATCGTGGTCATGGATGGGTCCCCAGCGTGCTGGTCTCGCCAGTGATCTTTTGTGGGCTCAACGGTAGAGTGCGTTGTGGTTCTGTTGAGTTCAACAATGATGCGTGCTAAATGCTAAAATGTGACGCGTGCTGTAACGCCCGAAACTGGGAGCTACCGGCGATAACCTGTGGGGTGAACCACGAGTCATTGAAGCCAATGATAAAGATAAAACAAACAATACAAAATCCATCATGCTAGAAGATATGAAAGTAAAGATATACAAATATACGTCATGCGTAACAAGTCCCATTACGGTGATCAAAACCATCCAAAAAGACCATCCGGTCCAAAAGTATATCAGAGTGCACTACTACATGTCATGCAGCGGAAAAGGAAAACATATAAAGTCCTAAGAGGCGTTCACCGCTCCCCGCCGCATCCATCTATAAATCAGGGGTCACCTGCCAAAACAAGTAGGGGTAAAATCCATCAGCTAGCGATAGCTGGTGAGATGAAATACGACATAAAAGTAAATGAATAAAATATGCAACTCATGCGTACTCCAATCACGCATCATTAGAATTCATAATATCTCTAAAATAAATCTACGGACCATGGAAATAATGGATATAACAGTAGGCCATATGAAAAGTCTCACATCAACCCAGCGTACCCCAGCAACTCCTACATAATGTACATCCCGGTATGGCACCACCGCGAACATGTAACATCATGAGGTTCCACCCTAGTTCCCCATTCGCGAACGGAAGAACTTGAGGGTGTTGTGACACCCGAAAGTGGTCTTGGTTTCCACTCAGGGAAGGACTCCAAGGACTTAAAATCCAAATCCATATCCCATGTCCAAAATAGGGCATACAAGCCGCAAAATAGGGCATAAAAGCCGCCACAATAAAATGGTCGAAATCGATGCTTTAATATAAATGGTTCCAATCATAAGCCATGCATCTACGGTACTAATATACTGTGTTTAAAACATGAAAAACGATGAGTAAACTTGAAATTCAATTGCCATTAGTCAGTAAATCAACTCACCTGAGCAATCACGATCAACAATCACCATGGATCCTCTAACCAAGTTCAACTCAGCCGCGGGAGACACCAATGGGTCCAAGAACACAAATATAGAAAAAGTCTAAAAAAATTCACCAACTAATGAACCAACAATCAACCATCCTAATCAAACCATGAACACCTCTAATTATGCCTCAAAGACCATCCAATGAGGGCCCTAAATCATTCCCAACTCTTTCTAAACAAATCTCAAGGAAATCGAAAACATGGCTCCAAACAGCCCAGGATCAGGTCGGCCGGTTCCCATATCCGGTCGGTCGGTTCTCAGAAAACAGAGAGCATGCTCAAAAGTCGGCCGGCCGGATTTCGAAACCGGTCAACCGGTTTCTGTGTCTGTAGAAACCCCAAGGAAAACAGAAGCTCGAAACCTTAACCAAAATCATCCAACACTCGAAACCAAAGCCTCAACAAGTCTAAAAACATAGAACAAGGCATACCAAGGTACAAAACAACTTCAAAACAACCTATTCCACCAAATCATCAACATGAAAAACCATTCAACCCTAAATTCAAAGGAAACATGAGAAAGAACAAGTTGTTTACCTCAAACGACCAAGATCAAGGAGCCAAAATCCTTTCCCAATCTGGTCAAAATGCTTCTCCACCGAGAATCAATCGAAAAGCAAGAATCACCAAGGAAGGAACCATGAAAACCCTCAAGATCACTTCAAAACTCCATGAACTCTCCTCCACCCTTCTTTCCCTTCTCCCTCCATGCTTTCTCACGTGGTATAGAACCCAAGGAACCGGTCAAGTGGCTGGAATTCAGCCTAGGGGAAGTCCAAAGTCATCACCAAAACCACACTCACACTCAACATACTACACCTTAACATACTAACAACCTCAAATCACCAATCACACATGGTAAACTAATCCGACAAGCCTTAAACTCATCAACAAAAATCATGAAATCACAAGACGATCAAAACGAACCCAAATTCGAAATGTCAAAAAGCTTCCGATCACAAACCGTCTAGTCAGGAAGAATCCGTGTAGTCATCATACGCCAATATGGTACTTAATGGTCAAGTTTCATCATACCGGTATCTACAAATCGATCGTACAAAATGCAATGCAAAAAGCAGTCAAACGGCCATATAAAATCCAAGAACACTATTCACGATGTTACTATTCATCGAAAAACTGAAAATCTCAGAAAAGAAATATTAGTCACAAATAAGCATAAATCAATATAAAAATCAATATAAAACACGGGGTATAAAATTCTACTCCCCATAAAAAGATCTCGTACTTAAGATCGGAAAAACAAAATCATACCTCATACGAAAAGGTGTGGGTATCACTCCCTTATCTCCTCCTCACGCTTCCACGTGGCCTCCTCCACCGCGTGGTTGCGCCAAAACACCTTCACAAGCTGCACTGACTTGTTCCTCAAGACTTTCTCTCTAGAATCTAGGATCTCCACAGGCTGCTCCTTGTATGTCAAATCCTCCCGAACCTTCAATGGCTCAAAATCGATCACATATGTCGGACTATGCACATACCTCCTCAACATCGAGACATGAAACACATTGTGCACATCCGCAAGACTAGGAGGCAATGCTAGCCTATAGGATACAACTCCAATCCTATCTAAAATCTCAAAAGGACCTTTGAACCTCGGGCTCAACTTCCCCTTCTTCCCAAACAGGATCACTCCTTTCTAAGGAGAAACCCGTAAAAAAACCATGTCGCCAATCTCAAACTCTAACTCTCTCCGTCGTCGATCCACGTAGCTCCTCTGTCTGCTATGAGCTGTTAACAGTCGATCTCAGATCACAGAAATCTTATGGATGGCCTCTTCAACTAGCTCAGGTTCAAGCATCTGCCGCTCTCCCACCTCAAACCAACACACCAGGGATTTACACCCCCTACCGTACAGTGCCTCGTAAGGTGCAACTCCAGTACTCGAGTGACTACTGTTGTTGTACGCAAACTCAACCAACTGCAACTGATTATACCAACTTCCCTTCCACTTAAGGGAACAAACTCTGAGCATATCCTCTAGTGTCTGAATCGTCCTCTCAGACTGTCCATCCGTCTAAGGATGATATACCGTGCTGAAACTAAATCTGGTCCCAAAAGCTTTACGCAAAGAACCCCAAAACTTGGACACAATCCTGGGATGTCTATCTGAAACAATGGAAACTGGTGCTCCATTCAGTCTAATGATCTCCGCAATGTAAAGGCGAGCCAACCGATCCAAAGTGAACGTCATCCTAATGGCTAAGAAATGAGCAGACTTCGTGAGTCTGTCCACGATCACCCACACACTATCATCTCCCCTCCTCGTCACTGGCAAACTCGAAACAAAATCCATCGTGACATGCTCTAATTTCCACTCGGGAATAGGCAAGGGCTGAAGTCTACCAGCAGGTCTCTAGTACACAATCTTGACCTGCTGGCAGGTCAAACATTTAGAAACAAACTCTGTTATGCTCCTCTTCGTCCCTGCCCACCAAAAATGCTCTCTCATGTTTCTAAACATCTTGGTACTGCCCGGATGGATAGAGAACCAAGAACAATGAGCCTCAGATATCAACTCCGCTTGCAGAACAGAATCATCAGGCACACAAACACGACCTCTAAATCTCAACATGCCATCAGAAACTGAAAAATCTGAATCAACTCCATCAACCATCTCAGACAAAATCCGCTGACACTGAATATCAATCCTCTGTGCATCTCTGATCCTATCAAGCAATGTTGGTCTTACAACAAGCTCAGCAATCGGTGTCCCAGCGTGTCCTCTCATCGGCTGGATCTCCGACCTCTTAAACTCCCTAACCAACTCAAGCTGTGAAGTAAGATATGAAGAAACTAACACAGACCTCCTACTCAAAACATCATCCACTACGTTGGCTCTCCCTGGATGGTACTGGATAGTCAAATCATTATCCTTAAGAAACTCTAGCCAACGCCTCTGCCTCAAATTCAACTCTTTCTGGGTGAAAATGTACTTGAGACTCTGCTGATCAGTGAAAATATCACATGGAACTCCATACAAATAGTGCCTCTAGAGTTTCAAAGCAAACACCACAGTAGCTAACTTCAAATCATGGGTAGGGTAGTTCCACTCGTGAACTCTCAACTATCGGGAAGCATATGCAATGACTTTCCCATGCTGCATGAGGACACGACCCAAACCCTGCAAGCAAGCATCACTAAAAATCACAAAACCTCTATCTCCCGAAGGCAAGGAAAGAACTGGGACCGATGTCAATCTCCTCTTGAGCTCAACGAAACTGTGCTCATAATCATCGGACCAATCAAACTTCATCGCCTTCCTAGTGAGGCCCGTGAGTGGCAAGGCAATGGAAGAAAAGCCCTCAATGAATCGTCGGTGGTAACCGGCCAAGCCCAAAAAGCTACGGACCTCTCCCACCGTCGTAGGTCTCGACCAACTCTCCACGGCCTCAACCTTCTTCCTATCCACCGAAACTCCATCCTTGTCAATCATGTGACCAAGGAAGGAGACACTATCCATCCAAAAAGAACACTTGGAAAACTTGGCAAACAACTCTCTATCTCTCAATATCTACAGAGCCAACCTCAAGTGTGCAGCATGATCCTCTCTACTCCTCGAGTAGATCAAAACATCGTTGATGAAAACAACAACAAACTGATCCAGAAAGGGCTCAAAAACCCTGTGCATCATGTCCAAGAAGGCAACAGGAGCATGGGTCAAAGCAAAAGACATGACCAAAAACTCATAGTGTTCATACCTCATATGGAATGCTATCTTCGGAACATCTCTATCCGCCACCCTCAGCTGGTGGTAATCGGACCTCAAATTAATCTTGGAGAAAACCTGTGCTCCCTGAAGCTGACAAGTCATCAATCCTCGACAAGGGATACTGATTCTTGATGGTCACCTTGTTGATCTCTCTATAGTCGATGCACAATCTCATGGTCCTATCCTTTTTCTTCACAAAAAGGATTGGAGCATCCCAAGGTGAAACACTAGGCTTGATAAAGCCCTTCTCCAAAAGCTCCTGTAGATGAGCATGCAACTCTCTCCACACTGTTGGGGCCATCCTGTACGGGGCCTTAGAGAAAGGCCTTGTTTCAGGTGCCAAGTCTAGGGTGAACTTCACCTCTCTCACTGGTGGCAGTCCCGGAAGAGCCTCGGGAAAAATATCAAGAAACTCGCACACCACAGGAATGTCCTCCATCCTAGTCTCCGTCCTCAAGTCAGCATCAATCACCGAGGTAAAAAATCCCACACAATCTCTCCTCGACAAGTCACTAGCTCGCATGGTAGAAATCAAGCACATAGAAGTCCTAGATCTATCACCTTTAATCTCAACGATAGATCCATCAGCTAAAGTGAACAAGACCCTCCTTAAGGCACAATCCTAATGGGCATGATGTCGCGCTAACCAGTCCATGCCCAAGATGACATCAAAATCCTGTATGTCCAAACAAATTAAATCGACCGGCATCATGACAAAACACACATCCACCTCATAATCCCGATAAACTCTAAACAACTCTACTGAACTACCAACTGTAAGTGTCACACGCAATCATGAATCAAGAAGCTCTAAAGGCACTGTCAAAGCATGCAGAAATCTAGGTGAGCCAAAAGAATGCGTAGTGCCGGAATCAAACAACAATCTAGCAGGCACAGATGAGATGAAGAGTGTACCTTACACAACAGCAGGTGAAGCATCAGCTTTCTCCTGTGTCAAGGCGTACACCATCCCCGACATTGAAGTCGGCAAGGATAAGACTGGCGCTGAAGTCGACCTCCTCTTTAGCTCAAGGAAACTCTGCTCACACTTATCCGTCCACACAAACTTCACATCCTTCCTAGTCAGGTTGGTCAAAGGAAGAGCTATAGAAGAGAAGCCCTCCACGAACCTCCGATAGTACCCTGCCATACCAAGGAAACTACGGACCTCACGAACAATAGTTGGCCTCGTTCACTTCTCAATAGCCTCAATCTTCTTCATGTCGATAAAAACACCATCTTTACTAATCACGTGACGCAAGAAGGCAACACTACTCAACCTAAACTCACACTTCTTGAACTTCGCATACAATTGCTTCACTCTCAGAATCTGCAATGCTATCCTCAAGTGCTCCATGTGCTGAGCTTCACTCCTAGAGTAAATGAGGATATCATCGATGAAAACTACCACAAAATGGTTCAGATAGGGCTTGAATACCCTATGCATCTTGTCCATGAAAGCCGCCGAGATATTCTTCAACCCAAATGGCATCACAAAAAACTCATAGTGACCATAGCGGGTCCTAAATACAGTCTTCGCTATGTCACCCTCCTTCACTTTAAGTTGATGGTACCCCGTTCTCAAATCGATCTTCGAGAACACCTGGGCCCCCTAAAGCTCGTCAAATAAATCATCAATGCGCGGCAGAGGATATCTATTCTTCACTGTCACCTTGTTGATCTCACTGTAATCGATGCGAAGGTGCATCGACCCATCCTTCTTACACACAAAAAAGACTGGGGTTCCCCACGGCGACATGCTCGGTCTAATGAAGCCCTTCTCTAAAAACTCCTGCAACTATACATGCAACTCCTTCAGCTCCGCTAGAGCCATCCGGTATGGAGCCTTTGAAATAGGTCGGGTGTTAGGCACTAAATCAATGGAAAACTCGACCTCCCTATCCGGTGGCATACCGGGAAGGTCCTCTGGGAAAACATCTGGAAACTCACACATGGCAAGAAGATCCTCAAGTCTCTGCTCCTCCTTCTGAGTTCCCACAACATAGGCTAAGAAGCCTGAGCAACCCTTTTTCAAAATCATCTGGGCTTGCAGACATGACATGAAACAAAAAGGAAGTGTCATCTGGTCACCCTCAAAAATAAACTCTGTCCCATCAGACAAGGCAAAAATCACTCTCTTCCCACGACAGTCTAAGGTGGCATTGTGTCTAGCTAACCAGTCTATGCCTAGGACTACATCAATTCCACTCACATCTAAGGCTACTAAATCGGCAGGCATAACACGACCACAAACAATGACCTCACAATCACGGCAAGCAAAATGCAACTCAACAGAAGGTCCAACTGAGGTAGCCACTAACAAACCAACATCCAATGCATGCAATGAAACAAGAAGAGAATGCAGAAATGCTGACGATGCAAATGAATGCGTGGCACCCGAATCAAAAAGACCTCTGGCTAAAACTGAAGAGATGAGCAGCGTACCTTGCACGATAGATGGAGTTATCTCTGCCTGCTCCGGTGTCAAGATGTACACTCTGACCGGAATCAATGGCCTCTCAGCTGCCGCAGCAACGCCCTTGTCCTTCTTCCCATCAAAAGAATTTGACTGAGCCGGCTTTTGAACTGACCCAGCCTCTGATGTCATCCTCTGCTGCTGACCCTGACCCTGCAGGTGGGACTGATGGGAATGCCTCTATGGTCCTTGAGACCCTGACTGACTGCTCTGTCTGCCACTTGATCGGCACACAACTGCGACGTGCCCGGGCTTGCCACACGACTGACAGATGTTGGGTATCCCATCTTAGGTGTACCCTCGTGAATGACTCTTGCGACACTTCTTGCAACCAAAGAATGACCTGAATCCGTCACCTAAACTGCCTGACTTGCTGTTGCTAGTGCCATGGAACTTCTTCTTCTGATTCTGACTGTGACTGGACTGCTGATGACTGTGACTCTGCACTGGCTCCTCATGAGCCCTCTTTTGTCCAGTACCTCTGGCAGCTATCAAGGCATCCTCCAATATGGCGGTATGTTTAATCATCTTTGTTAGAGTGGGGCAATCATGGCTACGGACATGAACCAGCAGATCCGGGTCCATGCCCCTCTCGAACAAGAACATCTTGTCCATTTCAGTCTCCAGCAGCTCTGGAGCAAATCTATCCAACTCGAAGAACTTTGCTTCATAAACAGGGATCCTCATCGTACCCTGCTTCAACGCTAGCAGCTCAGTCTTCTTCTGAGCTCTGAAGTGTGTTGTGAAGAACTTCAACTCAAACTATGTCACGAAGTCCTCCCATGTCGAATCCTCGCCTCTGGCATCAAACTGCCTCTGAACTCCATGCCAACAGCTCCTAGCAGTGTCCTTCAGCATAAAGGTAGCGTGTGAAACTCGGTGCTCTGGCAGACACCCAATCCTCTAGAGGATCTCCTCAACCTCTATCAATCAATTGTTGGCCTCAATTGCATCTGGAGTGCCCACAAACTTAGGCGGATGTGCACCCACAAATATGTCGAAGGAACGACCCTGAATCTCCTCTGGCGGTAGAACAACTGCCGCCGCTCTAGGTGTAACTGGTGGAACTGGTGCCATTGGTGGTGGAGCTATAGGTGTTGGCACTACTGGTGGTGCCTTCATCTGCACAAACCGCTGATACTGCTGAAACCTCTCCCACTCTTCCAGCGAGAGGTTCTGAAACTCCTGGAATCGCGCATACTCATCCGGCGCGAGCCGAACGATAGCCGTCCCATCCTCCGGGTCAATTGTCGGATCATGAGCATCCCGAGGCTGCTCCGGGATGACTACGCCAGTTATCCTCGGTGGTCGCCCGTGCCTCGCCTGAGTGTTGGACGAGGTAGCTTGATGGTCAATTCCACTCCTCAAAGGCATCATTCTATCCAAGCATCAGACAAAAGTTCCAATCAACCAATAACACTAGAAGATTTGAATGCTACAAAAAGAAGAAAACCCAGACGCGCACCAGATGTGCTCCGACTCACATAACACTAATCAATAACTATGGAATCGAAAGCACAACTGAAATGAAATGAATGCGCGTACCTCTAGTGGATGCCGGGAGACGGGCCTCTTTTTAACAATCCTAAAATCAAATCACAACATTTAAATCACACACAAGGTCTAGTCCAATCCCCAAAAGAAATTAAACTAAACCTCCTCTCTGATACCACAAATGTCACACCCCACCCCGGGTGAACTGACGTACGACCCGTGGACCCCTACCACGACCCGCACAAGCCTACAACTCAATCGGTCCAAAACAACTACTAAATCAATCATGAATCAAGGGGTCTAGAACTGGACCAAAAAAACTAAGATAACGATCTACCATCAAACATCAGAGTAAATCTAAAGCAAGTCAAAAGGTCTCATGACCATCCAAATCCGAATGGTAGACTGAAATCTCTAAACATCAAACATGCGGAAAATGAAACTAACATCTCAACTAAGTACACGAGACTAAAAATGAAACAATAAAGGCAGATCCATTCCTAAGAGGTCGCGAGTCCGTCTCCCCGCCACATCCTCCTAGCTCAAATTACTAACTTGTAAAACCGTTCAATTGGGGGTGTACACAGGGTTAAAAGAATATCAAGTCATGCTATGAAGAACAAACAATAGCAGGGTTCCATGAGGGTGTGGGAGTGGTCCATGTCTAACGTAAGATATCAGCTCTAACTCCTTAACCCGCGACGCGGAGGTACTAGAGAAACAATAGGAGGGGACCACCCACCACTGGTATAGGCTATAACTCATGGAACTATATAAAGAAACTCATGACAGCAAAAGATGCAACAACAGGAGATATAACAAATACTAGCTTCCATGCAACCACAAAACTAACAAGTCAAATGTACTAAAGGACACATGATATGAGTAAATAGAATAACAGTAAGAATAGGGAATAAGTCCAACATGACACTCATATCATGAATCCTCAACCAAGTGTGCATCTCGTGTTACCACATATAAACTCCTAAGAACTAGTACGTCTCATCACGTACACAAATAACCTCACGATAGCACCCGTAGTCTACCACATATAAATACTAAGGTAGCACCTAAGTCTACCACAAACTCCATTGGTGGCACCCGCAGTCCACTACTAAATGAAATAACTAAGGTAGCACCAAGTCTACCAAAAAGCCAACTCGTGCGCGACACATGCGATATCCCGCCTGTCCATGGGTGTAAACCAATATGGCGACCAGAATAGCCCCCCATGGCAGACTCCGTCCAAACTGTCGATAAGACCTAAGGACGTTGCGACACACGGTAACCCGTGTGGCCGAAGTCGACCCCCGAAGGAGACATATCACTCGGGCCTAAATAAATCACAACTCCTCATCCACCTCATCACAACTCACGTGATTCCTCTAGTCCACTCACAAGAAAAAGAACATAGAAGGCCCACAGAACAACTATAACTATCATGACAAAACAAGAGAGAGCAGGCCAACTATAAAGTATAAACATAACTCATCAAGCATGCACAAGTGTGGACAACGATCAACCATAACAATAATGATGTGGAGCATGTACTGCATGAAAGAGGTATCAAGAAAAGGTTAATGAAGAACGGTATGTACAAAAGGAGGTGG
>JAOWBR010169236.1:0-11521 GCA_028571145.1 Dionaea muscipula
CTCTAAGACGGTCTAGGGTCGATCCCGACCCTCCTCGTAACAATCACAAATGGTGAAAACTCAATGGGAACCTAAAGGGCTACAACATTCATCAACGGACATACGTATGGACGTTCGTGAGGCCTGCAATGATTCACATAAAGAGCATGATGGACATCCGTACGGACGTCCGTGGCATGTTTTCTGCAGAAACTGCACAAGTCCAAAAACACGATCCAAAACATAACTCAACCAAACTCGACCTACACTCATCCAAAACACTTCAAACCATATACAAGGCATGCATCCAAGCTAACCAAGCCTTCCATGGTCATTCACTACATGCCAAACACAAAACCATCCCTACCAAAAACCAAATCAACAAAAAACAACCTAAAACTAACATCATTCAAACATTACATGCAATCTCACTCAAAACACATCTCTAAAACTTCAGCCATGTGTCAAATGACATACCAAAGCATGTCAAAGCCTTCACCAACATCAAACACATTCCAAACTCAACTTGACATCCATGAAAAACACATTCGAGCATGAAACCAAAGGAAAACCAAAACTTAACCTTGAAATTACCTCGAATACAACCAAATGATGACCTCCTAAGATCCTAGAGCTGCTAAGGATGAATCTCTAAGCTTGAATCAAGCCCAAACCGTGCCTAACCTCAAGGAAATGGTGAAATCCCCTTTGAATCTCCATCTTCTCTTCCTCCTCTTCTCTCCTCTTGCTTTTCCTTTCTTCCTCTTGAATCCACGAATGAAACAGCAATGGGGAGCTGAAGTTCAGCCTAAATAAAGCCCAATAACCATCCAACACCTCACTTTACCACACTACAAAAAAACATTTTTTTACCGACAATCCATTTTTGTCGGTATTCAGGGATTTTGTCGGTAATTTATTGTTAATTTTTGTCGGTAATTTTGTCGGAGATTGGTCAGTAATTTTGTCGGTAATTTCTTATAAAAAATAAAAAAATTGAAAAAAAAAATCGACGAATTACCCATAAAATTACCGATAAATTTGATTTTGTCGGTAATTTGTCGGCAAATTATTTAATGTAAAAAAAATTTTTAGCTCCGCGGGAGCTCGATCCAGGAACCGCTCACCACCAACCCTCCCCCATAAATATATATATATCACAAGCGCACGCGCCCAGTGGGATTCGAACCCCCGATTAAACGGTAAAGAACATCTTAACACTTCGTATAACCATTGCGTTGTACAAGTTTTTCTTATATAATTGGATATAAAATAATACTTATCATTTCCTTCTCAATCAACTTTAAGAATTAATTATTCAAATTTTTTCTCAAATAATTATTAAATACTTATTAATCTAAAATACTTATCATTAAATACTTGTTAACCTAAAACACTTATTATTAAATACTTATTAACCTGAAATACTTATCATTAAATATTTATTAATCTAAAATACTTATCATTAAATTATACTTATTAACCTAAAATACTTATCATTAAATACTTATTAAACTAAAAAACTTGCCATTAAATACTTATTAACCTAAAACACTTATTATTAAATACTTATTAACCTAAAACACTTATTATTAAACACGTATTAACCTAAAATACTTATTATGAAATCTATTATATAAAGCACAAGTCATTTTGAAAATGTCTCCCCTAAAATATATTGAGATATTTTTATCCATTGGATCGAAAAAATAGACGAGAACACATATCAACCGTCGGATCGCATCTACCCTCATCATCCTAATTAACCTGATTAACCTAATCCTGTACTTTTAAAAATTACAACCCTTTTTCTATTGTTAAAAATCTATATCATAATTTAGCATTAGGTTTAAAAATTACATCCCTTTTTCTATATTAAAAGGTGGGTTGGTTTTTTTTTTTTTTTGTAATATTAAAATTTTTAATAAAGGTTAAATTTTTAATAATATTTTGTATAACAGTTACACAATGTTATATTTAATTTTTTTAATTTATTGAGATGATTCAAACATAATAATATTAATATAATTTTTATTTATTTATTGATGATTATTTATTTTATTATTAATTTTTTTAAAGATTTGACAACGTATGTTTTTAAATAATTAAGTGATTGGAGTGTTCATCGTGCCGAAGGCACGAGCAACCCCTAGTATATATATATATATTAGAAAACTTAAAAAGATTATTTTATCCTTAATAATTGATAAAAGAAGTTGACCATAGATATCTTAACTTAATGATATCTATCTTAATAGAGGGCACCGATATTCTATTCCATTTATAGTTTTCTGTGTTATAACTTTGTAAGAGCATCGGTAATAGAGTCCATAAAAAGTTTCATAATTGACTAATTAAATTGTACAGATGACAAAAAATTATCGGATATTTATGAACATATGTAGTAAATATTTTAATGCTTGAAAGAATGCTCCACTAAAATAAATAAATCACATCATATCTTCTACACCCTTTTCTATCATTCATTACAATTATTTTTAAAACTTTTCACTTTTTGTTATTTGCCAGAGCATTCAACTCAACATTTAGCCTAATAAATGCAATTAAGGAACGAGCATAGTAAATATAATTAATTATGAAAAGCAAATGTTTTTTACTTAATATGTCAGTTTCTAGAGTGGTAGACTGATTTATTTATCTTTTAAAGTTATAGACTTAGATATTGAGTCGATTGGAGTATAATTTTATATCATCACTCAATAATAATTTATTTACTGATATTATGGAGTGTTTTTAAGACTGTATTATTATTGATGCTTTAAGGTTATACAAGGCTTGTCAAATTCAAAGATTGTATGCAACTCGTGGCAAGGTACGGGAAATTAATCTGAACCCCCTTTAGAACTTATTGTTAAAAACTCACCGTCCAACTCTCTCTATTATTCTTAGTCAAATAAAGACGGCAGCCTACCTTTGTAGAAAATTGCTGCCGACCAAAGCTCCGTTTACATTTGGTAGTCAAAAATTGTAGGCTAAATTTAGCTATAAAAGGAGCCTATCAGGTATTTTAGAAAATCACAACACAGAGCATTCAACGAGTAAACACAAAGAGTTGTGTAAATTGGTGTTGTCTAGGTGTGTGATGTGTATAAATTTGTGCGTGTTAAACACAATTGAGTGTTTGTAATTTCCTATTCAATATAGAAATTACCTCTCAAAATATCCTACAAGATGGGGGTTTATCTTGTGGTTGGTCATGCTCAACAAAATCAGAACGAAGGACCGACTGAATAGGATGGGTATTAGTGTTGAAGAGCAGTGTGTGTTGTGTGCCCATGTTGATGAAGGTAGGAACCACTTGTTTTTCTCATGTTCTTTTGTGCAGGAGGCTCAGGCTGACATCCTTGGTCACTTTCAACTTCGGACCAATTAATGCATCTTGCTGGGATGAATGATGGCAATGGCTTCTCAAGATTAGCAGAGGTCGCACATCCAAGGCCAAGCAAAAAAGGTGTATTGAGGCTGCCTTTGCATATGAGGTGCTGGATTCTTTTATGGGCAGGTGAGGTGAGATTGGGGGACTCTGATTTTTGGGATGTGCAGAGGAGGGTTTGACTTTCTTTTCTGAGTCCTTTTCTCTTGTGATTCTGTTTGTCATTTACCGATTGTGTAGGGGGTTTATCTTGGTTTAGTCGATGGATTCATTTGCATAGGATAAGTAATTGAGGTATAGATCGATAATGGATCGATAGGGATTCATTATATTTTGGTATGGGGCGTTGGAGAGTAATGTAATTTTGAAAGAAAAAAAAAAAATGAGACTAAAACCCAAAAAAAAAAAACACAACGGAAAGGATGATACAACAAAACCAGTCTACAACAAATCTTAAAATTGAAATTAAATTGGAACTTTTTAATTTAAAGTGATTGCATGACAACGACAACACGTACTACTATATACCTTACTGAATCACTGATACATTTTTTTTTTCTATGAATCTTGCAAAAACCAAATTAATGCATGCTAACAATAACCAAATATGTATGTATGGAGTTATAATAAGGTCGATCGTCTGGTAGGTAGCTAGCTAGCTAGTATACATCCAATAATAATGAACCCACCCACATTAAGGAGAAGGCCATGGGGATATCTCTTTGCAGGAGCTCTCGCATGAATCGGCACATTTTTCCATCTTCACCTTCTCGTCGTCTA
The DNA here is from genome assembly GCA_028571145.1 of Dionaea muscipula. Classification (NCBI taxonomy): domain Eukaryota; kingdom Viridiplantae; phylum Streptophyta; class Magnoliopsida; order Caryophyllales; family Droseraceae; genus Dionaea; species Dionaea muscipula. Next base: position 4,154 of record JAOWBR010169236.1, read on the forward strand.
TAAATATATATATATCTCTATATTACATGTTATGAAGTTTTTGAATTTACACATAAATACTCTCTAACATATTTTTAATCAAATCAAAAGAAACAAGGTGTGATTTTTTCAACACATTTCCCGCCCGCTGAACGTAACGGTAACTCGCTAACATTTTCAATTTTCAATCACTCACATTTTCAATTTTCAATTTCTTCTACCCTCCCGTAGGACACTCTCATTTTCAATTCCTTCCCTCCCTCTTTACTTCTTCTGCCCTCGCTCTCCCTCCCTCTTTACTTCTTCTCCCTCGGCGACAAATCAGGAAGGGCGGCAGAATCAGGAAGCTTACTTCTTCTCCCTCCGGCAGAATCAGGCGACGAATCCATCAAATCGAGCAAGAAATGGAGCACGACTTCCGAAATCGAGAAAATCTGAACCTTAGGTTAGTTTCACCACCTTCTCTATTTCGATTCCCCCTGATTGAGCACGGCTTCCCCCTGATTTCGAACCCTAGGTTAGTCCCTCTATTTCGGTGGGTAATTTCGATTGACAAAATTGAGCACGACTTCTCTTTTTTTTATTTGGTGGTAATGCTGCGGTGGGTAATTTTTTGGTCTGTGGGTTATTTAGCTTGAGCGAGATACAGACACGGTTGATGCCAACAAGAGCAGCTATTGATTGTATATGGTAAATTCTTGGGAGAAGTACGGTTTTACAGCTGATAGTAATGTTCATAGCATATGGGGATTTTTTTCGATTCCCTTTATTTCGATTCCCTCTATTTTGATTCCCTGTGTTCGATTCCCTCAGTTTCATCAGTTTCTTTAATCTGCACATTACAGGAATCTGTTTTTTTTCTTCTGCTTGAATGGTGTTTGCTTCTGTCATCTCTATGTGATCCCAGCAGATGTCTTCTTTTGATGCTCTTACTCCTATGTGCGATTGTCTTTGTGTGGTTGTGTTTCTTCCCTGTTGTTGGATGACGTGGCTGGTGTGTGGGGTTGGCTTTGTTGGCCGATGTTGTGTTTTATTCTGATCCCCTAGAATGACTGAGGATCTTTGGGGAGCTGTTGATTTTTTTTTTCTGATGGCTGTATTTGCTCATCGGTTGGTTGTGCAACAGATTGAAAGCTGCTGTAGGGGTGTGTTTTGGATCTAGGTGGTGTAGATGTATTGCTGGGTTTGTGGTTTTTTTGCTCTCAATCATTGCCTGCCTTTTTGTGGTGATAATTTCTTCACTGTTGTTCGATCTCTTCAAACAAAGCCATGAGCTAGCAATTTATGTTTGTCACTCTCCCCACCCCCTCTCTTAATTGAATGTCCGAGTTCATTTTGTAGGTAGAGTTGACCAAGAAAATAACACAATGCAATGTATGTGTCACTTTCATAATTCTTTGCCTTTTCATTGGGCTCTATGGTATTCATGATTAGTGAAATATTAAAAAATGTATGGTAGTTGATAACCTCTACTTCATAGAGTTTCTTGCATTTAAAACTGATCTAAAATAGTCAGAATGGGTCATGCGCATCTAAGAGATAGATGAAGTCGTAAGATAATGCAACTTCTATTACTAAGCTTTCTTGAAATAGAGGTAAGTCTACATAGGTTCTACCTCTCCATGCGATGCAATGGTGAAGGTGGCAATGCACTTTGTTTTTCATGTATATCTTATGGAGGTGGTTGGTATATGGAATAACTGCACTAATCTTTTTTTCTTTTTTCATATTTTTGCAATTATATTTATGATGAATGTCGAATTATTTTTCTGATAAACACCTTAATTTGAATTTATGGTGATTGTCAAATTTATGGCAAGTGGCGACCGGATGGCTGTACAGCGTGAAGCTTGGACGGACGAGCGGGCAGTGGTTAGTTGCCTTTGTTCCCAAATCGCTTATAAATTCGATAAACTTTGTATTTTGTGATTGTTTATGGATCTGATGATGTTGGTGTCCATTTTTCTATATATCATCCGACCATGTCCAGTTTGTTTCATATGCCTATGTGTTTGGGTTTAGGTTTTGATTTCGTCTTTGATTTCCTCTGTTGGGTTTAGGTTGCTCCGATTGGCGAATCAATCTCATAAACTTAGAACAGTTAACTATACCTGGACTTCTCATCTCGCTCTCCACCTCAAATCAGTAAAGTCCGCTTCTGTTGGATATGTAATTGTTGTGAGGTTGAGCAATACAAAATTACTTTTGGGAAATAGTAGTCATTAGCAAAATATTGGGAGTTTAAATTCCTAATTGATCGTTCGTATCATATTATGTCTTTTTATATTCCTAATTTATCATTCGCATCATATTATATCTTTTTTGCTATTCCTTATGGGATTGATGCATCACATTCATATTAAAGTAAAATATTGGGAGTTTTAATTCCTAATTGTTGCTCCCCTAATTTGTCACAGATTTGTGATTTTACTTTGGTTGGCTATTAGCTTTGTTCATTCCTTCTTCCTTTTTCATGGGGAATATATTTCATTAGTTCATTGCCTAATAGGAGCTATTGAGCTTTGCTTCTTCTTCTTCTTCCATTTTTGGTATTTAGTAATATGTTGATGAACCAATTATGAAGAGTCCCTTGATTTTCTCTTTTGTTTGAAGAGTCAACTTTCAATGTAAATGTTGTTGAACCAATTATAATTTATCTTTCATCTTTCAATGTTTGGGTTTTGATTGTCAAGTGTTCCATTTAAGTGGTATGTTGGTACCAATTAATTTGCTAGATGGGTTTCTGTTCATGTGCTTTTGATGATAAAGATTAGAATTTTATTGTGCATCAGGTTGAATGGATTTGGATAAAGGTTTGATTTTTATTGTGTATAGGGTTGAATGGATTTGGGTACTGGTTGAATAGATTTTTTATTGTATATAGGGTTGAATGGATTTGGGTACAGGCGATGCTTGGGTGATCCTGATTCTTTTTTTTGGGTGTCTCTGGTTTTGATTCAATGCTGCTTTACACATGGGTTCATGGGTTCATGTGTTTATTCTCTGGTTTTTTTTGGGTGTCTCTGGTTTTGAATTTTAAGCTCTCTTCTTTAGGAACTCATCATGGATAAAGTTAGTGTCAAAGTCATGTGTTCATCTTGCAGAAGATGAAGTTCAAATTTGAGGGGATGAAGTTAAATTTGTTCAAGTCCCTGTTTTCTAAGTAAATTTGTCCAAATTAACTAAATTTGTACAGACAGTAGCAGTTGTTGATGTGAAGGTAAAATTTTTTTGGTAGTACCATTGTTATATTGGTTTTTTCCCTTCATGTTAGTTTACTGTTGTATAGCAAGTTTGTTGGTAGTGCCGGTTTTTAACAAGTTTGCTTTTAACCCTTTTTATTCATGTTAGTCTACTGTTGTATTTCATTATATTTATTAGCAATTTATTAGTAATATTTGAATTAAAGGTCTCATTGTGGTTCTAATTATACAAGTTTGTATTAGAACCTCATAATTTCAGGCCAGGTTTTGCATGCTAGCAAGCACAACAAAACACAAATGAAAAACAATATATAGGAATTATCTAACGTTATACTAGGGGAAAATACCATATTGGTTTTCATTTAGTTTGTTGATTTTGATTTTGTATCGGAAGATTACTTTTGGATCGCTTTAGCCTGTGCTGCATTTGATTGGGAGATTACTTTTTAGTTTTTGTAGATGCAAAAGAAGGTAGAAGGGAGAGGAGCAAAGAGAACTGAGATGGAGATCAGAAAATATTCATTTCAATTTATGGTGCAGATTATCGTGCATGCTCCCAATTGGACACCGTACCGATACATACGAATGGACACTTGGATATTTTTGAAAGTCACGCGGAGAAAATTTAGGAGGTAAATTTCATTTGGTGAGTTGAAATTATCATTTTCTATATGAAATGTAGTAAACTTCATTTGGCTAATGAAGTGGTGTGGTTTTTAGTGTTTTGTGCTCATTGTCATTTCTTCTTCTTTGATTTAATTTGTTTTGTTGATTTGATTTAGTTTGTTGATTTAGTCTGTTTATTTGATTTAGTTTGTTGATTTAGTTTGTTTGATTTAATTAGTTTGTTTTGTTTGATTTAGTTTGTTTATTTGTTTAGTTTGTTTAATTGTTTAGTTTATTGATTTAGTTTATTTAAGTTGTTGAATTAACTCATTTATTTGTTTAGTTTGAATCTAACATATGCAAATTTGTAGCATAGAGGAAATAATGAGATTTACCTGGATAGTAAATTATAGGATGAGTTAGATTCAGTTATAGGAAACAAATTATGAAGCAAAGGTTTTGGCATCCAAATTAGAGCTAATTGTTTGCTTTCTTGAATTGACCATGGCTTTAGTACTTGATCACTAAAGTTTTTTGGCAATTTTCATTGTCTTGCTATACGATTCAGAACTGATTATTGCATTTGTCAACAAGTGCAGGATTCACCGATATAGTCCAACTTCTGATTAGTAGTGCATCTGACAGATCAAGTAAAGAGGATACAGCTAACCTTGAAGGCGATACTATGAGTGCACCAAACTCTTAGCTATGTTGCTTTTAGGGAATGTTTTTTTGCCTAATACATGGATGCTTTTACAATATCATGGAAACAAGGCAAAAGTAGGTATATCAAATAGCAATAAACAAATCTAGAGGATGCATTGCATAGGAAATTAAAAATCGATACTGCTCCTTCATTCTTTTTCTTACTTTCTGATTCTATGTTTTACAACCTCTTCATCATGCAGCAAGAGGTCAGCATGCAGATGTTTTAAGGATTTTGCTGCAGAATGGTGCTTCTGCTACGAAGAAGAATGCATGTGACAAGGTAGATATGGTTTTCATTGTGTACAAAGTTTACCTTCTTTCATGCTATCTCTCTTTCTCTGTGGGCGACTCTTGCAATTTTTCAATGCCATTTTGCTTGCTCTGTGTATTTTAAGCTCATTGTTGATCAGCTTCTTCAAAATGAAGAAAAGAACTACTCTTTTGAATCTGTTCCCTTCAAAATGGAGAAAAGAACTATTCTTTTGATCCTCGATTTCCCATTCTTTTGATCCTCAATTTCCCATTTATTGTCGACACGTTATGAGTACGGTGTATGAATAAAACGCCGAACATTCCCCTGTAGTTTTCCAGTCTCAGTTGGATCATTTCTAAAGCCTTCCCTGACTTTCTACTCTAAGTTGGTAGTTTTTGAATTTTGATGTAAATTGTGCAATTCAAATTAATGATTCACTCATGCGTTACAAATTTTTTAATTGTCATTGAACCTAATACACAACAATTTAGGCAGTGTAGATGGTGAGCCCTTGAAATAGTGGAACGTCTGGTTCCTCCACTGTCTAGAACCCGTGCCGCATGTTATAGGGATCATCGTCATTTAAGAATAATAGTTTCGATATCTTCTCTTTTTTTCTTTTCTTACATAACTTTTTGTGTTTTGATATTATTTTTTATTGTATTTTAGAAATTTATCCTTTAAGAAATTGTTGGATTTTATGGCTTGGATGAAGGAAAGTTTCCTGGGAGTTGCCTTGGAATATTGACGTTCGACAAACACGTGAGAGTTGGTCACAAAAATATCTTTGCAATTGGAGACAAAAATTAGACAAACATGTTATGGTATGCAAACTTTTATGTTATTGTATACGACAAAAGTTTGTCAAATATGTTCATTCTAGCTCAGTAATTGTCATTGTTTCTCTTGGTAGGGTGAAAGATGCACCTTAATTTCCATGGTTGACCTTGAGCGGGACGGTGCTTCTCTGGCGATATCAAGCCTAAGGATTCGTTTGTGGGGTGAATAAGGAACTCAGATGAAGGTCCTTGGCTTGGATGCTAATATTGTTGATTAGGCACCAAAATGTTTGTGTGTATGAATTTGGTTAACCTTGGCTTAGTTAATTTGGTTATCCTTTTCGTGTGGCGTGTGCATGTATCTTGGTTTTGTTCTCGGTTTGAGTGTTTGTTATCGTCCTCGGATATCTTCTTTTCCTTTTTTTTTTCTTTCTATGCTGGCAGGCCAGAGGCCTTGGTTGATATTTTTGTTTCCTACCTATGCGGGATGTGCATAGGAAGTGTTTTTTTATCCTGTTTTTGGTAGCATTATGTCAAATTTTTTTAGCTATCAGGGGATATAGGTCCTGTTAGGTAGTGAGTATTTTTCCACTTATTCGTGCGAATTTTTGGCTTATTTGGGGATATTTATGGAAGATTGGTGTAGTATCATGTGGTTTTTTAGGAATCTTAATTGAAATTTGTATAGTTTTGATTGATTATTATGTAAATTTTGTGTGTAAATTTTCATACATCCATTAGACTTAGCCTATTTACATGGATTTTTGGACCAATTTTTTAAATCGGTCGTTCATATTGTGGTATCTTTTTTGGTCTTCTCTAATCATAATAAGCATAGGAGCAACAATAAAAACGTGACGACGTCAGTGAGAAAGATTAAATTCAACGAGTTCAAACTCAACCCAATGAGGTAAATTGATAAATTTCAGCGATAATTTTGTTCTTGGTAGAAGTGTCTGGACTGTCTGAATTGTGAAATTGCTCATCCGTGCCAACGGCACGGGCGTACCCTAGTATATATATATATATATACGAATGTGTTGCAAAAATTGATATAGAAAAGTAAGGAAAACAGTACTGTAAATACTAGAAATTAAAACTCCATATTATGCTCCGATTCGCTTGGGGTTGTGTGCCCTCCCGGACTTCGTAAAGCTCCTCCCAAGCCTCTCCAAGTAGTTAAAGTTCTCCGTCCTTTTGGTTCAGGGCTTGGGCTTCTATCGACGTCTTTTCTCTTTGAAGAGGAGGGTTCGCTCGTCCTAGTCAAGCCGTCTATGCGGTTCTTGAGTACTCGGCAATCGGCTGTGTCATAGCCCGAGTGCTTGTGAAAGTCACACTATCTGTCAGCCCGACGGGACTTTGAAGGAGGAGGATGAGCATCATGGGTTGTACGTCGGGTTTTATATGCCCGATATCGCTCAGTGCTCATATGGTCATTGCTCCGTTTAGCCCCTCCAGGCTGAGCATCAGGAAGGGGTTGCATCTTGATCGGAGTCGTAGGAATCAGGGATTCAAGAACGGTCCTCGATGATGAAGGAGGCTGTCTCTTCCAAAGTTCTGTCGTGAAGTTCTCCATTATCTGAGTCATCATTTGGACGAACTCCTCTCGAGTGAGGGTGGTATTTTGTGTTTGGGCTTGTTGGTTTAGGGGCATTCCAGTTCCAGTCAGAGTTGGAGGAGAAGACATGGCTGATTATCTCTTCCCACAGACGGCGCCAGATGTTATCGCCTGAAAATAAGCCAAGCGAAACACCACCGGCTCGAGAACCACCTTCGGTTGGTCGGGCCAAGGTAAACCGGTTCAACGAGCTAAGCCGGGTCTGAATCGGCTTCGAGAATG
>JAOWBR010169247.1:0-11521 GCA_028571145.1 Dionaea muscipula
ATAAGAATTACTCCACCATCGACTGGTTCATAAGTGGTGAAATAATCCCTGTGAGGACACATATGAAAAGAACATCCTGAATCAAGGATCCACTCATCCTTGGTATTGGCGTTGCACTGATCAACAACAGGAACTATACCCTCTGTGGCAATACTGACTTCTGCTGGCGAAGATGAATTCTGTTTCTTGGCTTCCAAATCAAGCTTATTCTTTAGCTTGTAACAATCTTTCTTGATGTGCTTTTTCTTCTTACAATAATTTCAAGTCAAATTGAAACCGCTACTCTTGCCCCCTAGACTTGGATTTGGACTTATGTCTGTTACTATCGGAATTTCTATCAACTGCCCTAACAAGAGCCTCAGTATGAGAAGCAGAGGTAGAACCTGTAAGCTCTCCATTCATCATCTCCCGAGAGAGAATATGAGCCTTCACATTTTCAAGAGAAATATTCTCTTGACCATACGTGACAGTTTCCCGAAAGTGCTGGAACGATACAGGAAGAGAACACAACAGAAGTAGAGCTTGATCCTCATCGTCAACCTTCACATCCAAATTTTCCAGGTCCATAATCAATATATTGAAGATATCTAGATGCGATTTAACAGGAGTACCTTCCGACATATGGAGCATATAGAGTTGCTGCTTCAGACGTAATTTATTCGTCATGCTCTTCGTCATGTAGAGCGATTCCAACTTCAACCAGAGAGCAACGGTTGTCGTCTCCTTCACCACCTCTCACAAAAACTCATTAGAAAGGCACAATTGAATGGCGGTCAACGCCTTCTCATCCAATTCCTCCCACTATTCATCAGTCATCGTCTCCGGTTTCTTGGCGACACCGGCTAGGGCTTTGACGAGATTATTCTGAACTAGAATCCCATGCATATGAACCTTCCACAGGCCAAAACTGATCTTCCCGTCGAACTTCTCGATGTCAAACTTCGTCGACATTGCAGATTCCTCGAACGATCAATAGAACTTGAACCAAAGGCTCTGATAACACTTGTTAGGGATTAAGGTTAGTGAAACCCTAATACAGAAATCTCTAGGATCGTTGATCCAGGTGGACACAACCTGTTCACCTGTTGGTAAACTTGTTCGCCTGTTGGTGAAACCTGTTCGCCTATTAGAGAAATCTGTTCACCTGTTGGTGAAACTTGTTCACCTTTTAGAGAGATTGATCTGTTCGTCTTTTGGAAAGACCGACCTGTTCGCCTTTTGGAGAGACTGCCCTGTTCGCCTTTTGGGGAGGAACACGGAAGAACCTATGGAAAGAAACCTTGAACTAAAATCACGGGACTAAAATTTCAAAGTATAAGTCGCCCGAAACTTGTATTACTTTGATGATTAATTACAAAGAAATAAGGGCTAAATTTATATCCAAAAGAGGAAGAAAAAAAATTCTCAAACTCCGATGTGGGATACAAGACTATATATATATAGCTAAAGGGAAAGAGGAAAAAAATCAAAAGTTCGATGTGGAAAACTATCCAAAATGTAAAACTGAGGATTTAAGCCATACAACTCAACACGGCCCATCAGAGATTCTTCTTGGGTTTGATTAGCAATGATTCTACAGCAACCAAGAAATATCCTGCGTGGGGTCCTGCCGTTTCTTTTCCCTTTGTTTACATCACCTGTGACGGGGTCGACAGGGAAAAAAAGAAAACAAAAGAAAAGGGAAAAGCAACCCAAAAAACAGTGAGAGGGGGCGGGTTATGACGCGGGTTATATTTTGGTTGCTGTATAATTTTTATTTGATTAGTTCCATGCGCTTCGTGCTATATAGAAGTACTAAGAGGATATTCGTGCCGTTGACACTGTCGAAATTCATTATTACCTAGAAGATTTTGAGTAATCTTGTCTGAGCAAGGTCTAAGCAGCCGCCACAGATTCGCGAGCCTTACAAATTCTGCATTCAAGGTCAGAGTAGTGTGAGCAATGTAGACTCTTCAACTAAGGCTTAAGTATTTTAAGCTTTTAAATCACTTAGAACATCAGGCAACCTCCATTAGGAACTAGACCCGACAAAATTCAATGCGAACCGTAAATCGATCCAACCCCCTCGTAAACTGAATCGATCCGAAACGAAATTAGAATAGATTCGAATAATCTGAACCCGTATAACTCGAATCCGAATCAACCCGAAACCGAAGTTAGACAAATAACCCGAAACAAAAATAATCCGAAACCCGAACTAACGCGACCCGTAATCCGAAAATCCGCCAACGAAAGTATCTCGCAATCCGAAAAATCATAACCGAGGTGACCTGTAACGCGAATAAACCGAACTCGATATGATCCGAAATCTGAAAAAACAAAACCAAAGTGAACTGCAATCCGAACATATCCTAAAAATAATCTGAAATTTTTTATTATATAATATTTAATCTTTTTAACCAATTCCTTGCAGTTTCTCAAAGAACAAATGATGATGATGATGACTATAAGTTATTGTTGTTGCCCACCTTGGCATTTGTTTGGAGTTTGACCAAGAAAGAAATATAAGAGAATTGAGAGTTTGTTTAGGGTTTGGAGTTTATTTAGGGTTTGGGGGTTTGTCTAGGATTTGTGGGTTTGTTTAGGGGTTGAGATTTGCTTAGGGTTTGAGTTCAATGATATTATATATATATATTTTAAAAATATTATAAATAAAATTGTATCAATTGTTATAAATTAAATATTAAATATTAAAAAATATCTTGTTCAGTGTAAAAATTGGTTATATTCTAATCAAAAAGATAATTTCAAAGAGAACATTACATTAGTTTACAACATCTTTAAAAAATGTTATGATTATAAATATTTGTTTAGTGTAAAAAAAGATTGTGTACAATGTTAGTGTACAACATATTTAAAAATATTATGATTACAACATCAGTGAATAAATATTTCTTTAGTGCAAAAAAAAAATATCCTTAAAGCTCAAAGAGAAGAATCAAATGATAATTTCTCACTATAAAATATGTTATTATGACAATATAGTGTGCAACATATTTTTACAACATACAAAAATGACACCATTTTTACGACCCGAACTGATAGGTGTATTTAAAATGTGATTTTAAGAGTGCATGTGAGATATCGTCAAAAAATAAAATCGAGAAGGGTTTGATCCAATCGGTGTATTGGCAAAAAATGGTCTTATAAGACATAAAGGACCCCCGGTTTATGCCTAAGGAGCTACTACGACTCAAAACATGACCCAAATTAACCAAATCAATTGGCCCAAAACCCAGTTTAACTAAGTCAAATAGTTGACCAAGTCAAACAGTTGACCAAGTCATGCAGTTGACTAAGTCAAACCACCTCAAACAAGCCAAGATCTTGGCTCGACGCATCTAAATTCGCCGACACTAGAGCCTTATAAATTGGTCCCCCTTTATCCTCAAGAAAAGAGAGAGTCAACTACCATTTCATCTTGTCCGAGCAATTCTACTCCAAGATTCTAAATCTTGGATCCAAATCTCTCCCTCTACACCATGTGCTCCACACTAAAAGGTTGGTTCTCATTATTCCGTTTATCCATTGGTTCGACACGGTTGATTCTCCTTTATTCCGTTCGACTGTTGGTTCGACATGGTTGACCTTCGTCATTCTTGTCAACCTTTGGCTCTACCCAATCATCCTACTCCGTAGTACGACATATTTCATACGATATGCTCCGTAGTATGACAAACACCGTTGGCTCTACATCGTCGACCTACCTCCATCATTACCTCTAAGCTCTGGATCCTATATGACCATCCTTCATGATCATCCTACATGGTCGATGTTAGTGTGGATGAGTAATGCAACTAGCTCAAGAGGGGGGAGGGTAAATTGAGCCTTTTAAAAATTTAAAACAATTAACAACTTAACTTAAAAGTAGAAAGGTCAATGTTCCTGGATGTGTTCTATATCGGAGTTAATGAAACAACAAGCATGCAAGCAGGGCAACGTTCCAGGACATGCTCCATTTTGGACAGTTCACCTTGTAGAAAATGAAATGCGGAATTAAAATGAACACGTAAGATTTTTACGTGGAAACCCCTCTTACTCAAGGAGAGGAAAAAACCACGACCTACAACTCAGTAGGATTTAACTCAATGCACTATCAACGAGTAAAATTTGAATTACACTTAAAAGGTCATAATTCCTAACCTCTCTTTTATTACACTTTACTAGGTTGTAACCACTAACCTTTAGGCCCAACCCAAGCCTAACCCCAATAGACTACTCCGTCTATTGCTCCCCTTTATTCTATCTCTAGAATGAAACAAATTACAATGACAAATTCGATAGACAAGTACCTTACTCAGTGCTTCTACAATACGCAGATAAGGTCAATATTATCAAACAGTCAGCAGATGAAACGTGTATAGGAACATGGGTCTGTAGCATCACAGTTCCAGTTGCTGTCTTCTTCTTCGATGATCTTCAAAAACTTGTGGCCTCTCTTTGATCTTCACAATGAACTCGATGGAATCCTCACACAGTGTAAATGGAATGATGAAGCTCACTCTAGGATTCTTCTTGATTGGAGGCGCAAGTTGGATTCCATTACAAGCTTTTTATACTTGGAGGGAGTGGAGATGAATACCCACCAACTGATGCTGATCATGGACGAGGATTTTGGCGCAAGCATTCCACGGCTTCAACAACGTTTTCCCACGTTCAACAAATTCTAGATTGTGAATTATCTTCAGCTTGAATGGATGAATATCCATCCCTAACTTTATGGGATTTGTCTTCCAATTGCTATTTTTAGTTTAGTTTGAACAAGTCAAACATGGAAGCATGCTCAACCTGATATTATCCCATTTCCTCTTGATTTAAAACAATTTAAATTCAAAGAGATAAAAATTAGATTTGTTATCAAGTGGATAAGATCAAGCAATTTATTTTCTCACTTATGTAAAATCTATTTTAAGTGGAAATCGTTTAGAATAAATTGCTTTAAAAGAAGTTAATTTATTCATATCAAAATAATCCACTTAATCAGATTTAAAACTTAATTGAGAAGATCAATTTACCCATTTAAATCATCTTGGCAGTCCATGATATTTGTTCAACCAAACAGCTCGTTGTGTTCCCTACCTTGTTCCATACGGCTCAAAAACTCACTGTGACAATAACTATTCCATACCCTGTTTCGTGAGACTCAACACACGACATTCAATCTCTCACATTCGTTCAACATTAACCAATAATCACATTCAACCACATTCATTCAACATCAACCAATCATCACATCCAATCATCATCAATCAATCATCACATTCATTCACGTTGCTTATTCACACAAGTATACACATGAAAACATTGTTTGTAAATCATCACATAATCAAGTCAACAAATTCCCCCTTGATGATGACAAACAAAATGTTAAATGTGATATACTAACCAAGTAATCCGGTCCATGAGAAAGGAGATGTTCATGCAGGCGGTTTCCAGATTCACATGAATCAATTTTTATGAACTAGCATGAACTTTATGAATCAACCAGTTTCATTCAAGAATATCTACTCAGCAATCATGAAATATCCAGTTCTCATGCAAATCAGTTTTCAAGAATCACACAATTTTCATAAGTCATACAATGAATCATGGGCTCAAGTCAGATCAGTTTCACGTGTGAACATGAAACTACCTAGATATTAGAAACATGGTCAGGAATATGAAACACATGATAATCATGAAACATGCTTAGAAACATAAAATCTCAGATTAAAAGAGAAAAGTAGTTACTAAATCCTTCTGATCAAGAGCAATCTGCAAACAAAAAGCACAACAAACTAGACTTAACCTTGTTAGCAAGGGTTAGAAAACGGAAAAAATTAAACTTTCCCTAGAAAATAAAATATGCAAGTAACATACATTAACATCACTTTCCCCTTTTGGAATCATCAATAATAGAAGCAAATGGAGATAATTAAGTACATAAGCAATGTTAGAATACATAGACAATTAACTTGGGCAGTGACTCCAAGGGTTAAGTACCTTGCAAAGCAATGTATTCAAGATAATCCAAAGCTAAATCTTTGGATATGTGTCATCCATCATCATAGTAAAAAAAAAACATAGCATAAACAAAGCATAGTCATAAGTTTTCACCATGATAAGTGCAAAAGGTAAGCAGTAGCAAAAAGGGCAATGGGAAATGGATTGTAGCATGAGGAAATGATAAACAGAATATTTTCAAAGGATGGGAGATGGGTCATGGAGCTCTATTGGCTTTCTGAGGAGGATGAAGAAGAGGGGCAGGCTGAAGGTGTAGGAGTGGCTGATTGCTCTACAAGTGTGTCCAGCTTCTTTGTGAGATTCTCCACTACATCGCGAAGCTCTACAAACCTCTTGGCAAGCTCATCATACCCTTTGCCAAGAGCAATGAAGTTGTCAAACATCTTCTTGTTCACTTCCTCAAGTCATTCAAATCTTTGATCCATCACCCTCCTTTCCACAGCAGGAGACCTCCTCTCAGCATTCAAGGTATGAGTCAGCCTTCCAATCCCTCCCTCACCCCACCTACCAAGGTACATTCTCTCTCTCTTACATTAGATACTTTCTCACTCTTCCTAGCAGATTATACCCGGAATCCCCTGCCCGGACTGCCCTCCCCGGTACTTCTGCCCGGCACAGTCTGCCTGATCAGCTTGCCTAGTCCACCTGCTAGGGAGCTTTCTCACTTTTCTTTCACTTGCTGACTTAGGTATCAGAGCGGTTTCCCCGAGCTCACACCTTGGGGTTCCCTCTCACGAGTTTGTTCGTCCCTTTCAGGTCTTCGGAGCTTTCTATTTTCAGTAATCACTCCTCTCCGAGCTAGCCGAATCCTTTCTTGACAGGACTTATTGGACCCGGTTCTTGGAACTTTGGTGTTTGCCCCTAGGATTTTCTAGGTGTAACATTTGGCGCCGTCTGTGGGAAAAAGACTAGAAGTCATGACCCTGGATCCGAAGACTCCCGGTAAGAGTACCGGCGACCCCCCTCGATCACCCAACAAGACTCCCTCCCCTCCTCATTCTGATGATCGGACTGTTGACGCCAGATGATCTTCAAATCAGCTACTAGCCCAAACACAATCAAATAACCCCAACTCCATCACCCGTGAGGAAGTCACCCAGATGATGGGTGTAATGATGGACAAGTTCTTAGCAGAAATGCAGAGAAGGTTGCCTCTGCAAGCACATGCCCCCACCATCACTGATGAGCAAGCCCCTGTTGCACCGAGGGCTTGTCCCCCTCCTCCGAGGGAGGATAGAGACAAGTTCGTTTCGGGGTATGTCCCCGATCAGTTTCAGACTGACATACGACCTATCATTTACCAGCATGGGCAAACCAGCACTCACCATTGCCGCAGCGAGCATGTCTCTCCAGCAAGAGATTGTGATGATGATGCGGAAGGTCAATCCTACACCGCCATGGAGACTTTAGCCAGGCAGAAGGTAGCAGCTGCATCATTGCATTCTGCCTCTGGTCCTTTAACTTGGGAGGTGCACGACGTCCTGTTTCCTTCTTCCTTCAGACTGCTTCAGTTCGATCAATATGATGGCTCCATAGATCTGGAGGATCACGTGAACATCTTTGAGATCAAGATGCAGCTGTTCAATATGGAGGATGCCATCATGTGCTGGGCATTTCTCGCCACATTTAAGGGAGCAGCCAGACAGTGGTATGCCTCCTTAGCTCCACGATCGATCTCACGATTCTCTCAGCTGAGAGAAGCCTTCGTAGGACAGTTTTCCAGCTCTAGCACCTTCACCAGAGCCGCTCCCAGCTTGTTCTCCATCAAATAATGAGCCGATGAGCCATTGAGAGACTTTATGTCTCGTTTCAACAGAGCATATATCCAGATTTCTGGACTCAGTGGGGAAGTGGCATCGGTTTCCATCACGACTAGATTGCACCCCGGTGCATTCTCGGACGACCTAATTTTTAAGCCACCGAGAGACTTTGGAGAGCTACCACAACGGGCCCACAGCTACATGACATATGAGCATCAGAACAGAGCTCGGGTTGTGTTTGATTCCTCATCTTCTAGAGGTAAGGAGTCAAAGAAGGAGGCTGTGCATGAGAACCCGGAGAGGTATAACCGCCGGGAGAAGAATTCGTTTTGACGTGACTTCAGACCTCGGAGATTTGATGCTCCAAGGAAGGAGACCCCACCTTGGGTAGGGAATGAGACCAGAGTCTCTATTCCTCAGGACCCTCAGCCCCTCAGGACTGTAGCACCGGTCCAGGCATTGCCCCCACCAGACACACAAACAAGACCCACTCGATGGTGCACCTACCATAAGGTCCTTGGTCATTCAACTGAGGAATGTCGGGTACTCAAGAGTCGGAGGGACGCTAAGAACCAACCAGAGAACCAGCAATTCAGAAGACCTCCGAAGGACAACTGTAAGCCCCATCCTCAGGGTAAGAGAGACAACAGTAAGAGCCCGGATCCTACAACCAAGAGGCCTAGGATTGGCGAGAAGAATGCGGTGGTCATCAACGTCATACATGGTGGTACCTCGAGCGGTGGCGATAGCAACAGGGGGAGGAAGAGATACGCCCGAGGAGAGCGGGTAGACTTGATCACGTCAAAATCAATCATGAAATAATATCCAAGTTAGGATGATATTACTCAATAAATGAGTAAAGGATGAGCAAGGGGTCGATACCACAGAGAACTATAAGTACTGTCAAATCTTATGTAAAAATGTACCAATTAGTGAATAGAATAATTCACCAATAAATCAGTTACAGAATGGGTGGAATGAATGATGAAAATAAAATGAAAACAAACAGACAAACAAGCAAGCACTTCAGGCGTGTCACACGTCTGGTTGATCACCAAAGGGGTGATAAATACTAATCACAGTTAGAATGAGTGTAAGGCAGACGTGGAGTTATGAATAAACAATGACCCGTCTGACTATTAGGCTTAACAGATTAAGCACTTCAGCAAGTTTAACTATCTTGACTTAGGCAAACACTGGATTCGGTCACCAAAACGTAAAACCTAATGAATCACTCGTGTAGCTAACCAAGGATTCCGTCACCTTGTATCAACACTAACCAGTCTATGAGAGCAAAGGTTGTCAATCTCTACCTCTACTGATTGCAATGAGAACGAGACTTAAATCAAGAATGAAGTGGATCAAATCAGTGACAAGTTGATCAACCCAAGAATGCCTAAATGGAAGCTTTCGCTCGCCAAGAAATCTTAGTTGACGATACTCAACTGAGAAAGCATCCAGTTGAAGACCCCAACCAAGTAGTTATACTTTCTTTCCTCTTTCGATTCAAGAAAAGTATACCAAGGATGAATGAAAGGCAAACTAATGTAGTCAAAACAAGCTAAAGAAAAATTATGTGAAACAGATTGTGCAATCTTTGAAGATCAAAGATTTACAAACCAAAAAGAACAATAAATACTTTACCAATCTGAATCAAACATGAATGATGAACACTCTAGATTCGGTCACCAGCTAGTGTGTGGCAATACGTCTGACCTGTCGATACTATCTCCAAAAATTGGTCCAAATACCCACTCTTTCGAGTGTAGATAAAAGAAATAATAATTGAAGAAGTAGAAAGATTGGATTAAGTTGTTTAATTAACCACGAATGCAACTCAGATTCTTCATCTTCTCGAAATGAGAATTAGCCAAGAAACGGAATAGAGAAAGAAGAAATCTAAATTGAGAGAACAAACTTTATAGACAAAGTTTGTGTAAAGCATTCAACTATGATGAACTGTTTACAGTAAACTTAGATTATTATGACTATTGATTTCTCTGTCAAAATGGTTCTAAGGCACTTGGAAATGAGAAAATACGAGATTACAAGAATGCAAGATTGCTTGAATGTTTGGGTGGTTTCTACACTCCACTTTACGAATGGATACATAACGCCTATTTATAGATTTGCTTCTAAAACTAAGGTGGTTACAGATCAACGGTAGA
Organism: Dionaea muscipula; assembly: GCA_028571145.1. NCBI lineage: Eukaryota > Viridiplantae > Streptophyta > Magnoliopsida > Caryophyllales > Droseraceae > Dionaea > Dionaea muscipula. Next base: position 9,932 of record JAOWBR010169247.1, read on the forward strand.
TAAGAATCATCTCAACCGAACAGTTGAGATTGTCTTGGGAGGTGTGTAAAATATCTACAAGGCGGTTGAAAAGATTCTTCTTCTAGAAACAATTCTGTTGAAGATATTTTCATAGTCGTACGCGGGTAAATTCCTTGCCTTGGATTATAAACGGTTGTACTCCAGACTTTTCCTTGTATGCACGTTTGGTAGTTTATTAGAGACACGTCTGGTATCAGACGTTTAGATAAATTGTCTTCCTCGGAGGAGACGTTGAAAGATGTAGTTGAAGTCTTCAGAGCTTTTCTCTTCCTCAGTCATTGAAATAGACTTTGAGTTGAACTTTCTTTCTTCAGTCGTTGACAAGCTTCAATCCGTGGAGTTGTATCTTCTGCTGTTAAAGACATAGAAATAATTTATAAGACTTAAGCTAGTCCGTGGTGTCATACCATGACTTTTATGAAAAATAAAGTCTATGTAATGAATGATATATGATAATAACGACTGATCTTATGATGCAAACAAGGTTCTTTCTGGTATATGGAATACAAACGTGAGTCTAGGTGTGAATGTCTTAGACGCTGCAGCGTCTGGTTTGAACCAAAAGACTACTATGACGTTTGGCATGGGCCAGATGCAGACGTGGAACACATCTGGGTACAAAATAGGCTAAAATACAAGAATTATGCATGGAATAATTATGACCATGAGAATATGGGTCATGTATGAAATATAAAGCACAAAGGTATAATTTAGATACAAAGTCAGCATAATTTATGAATAAATAATTAAAGAAAAAGGTACATAAAATGCACCGATCAAATTCCCTCACACTTAACCTTTACTTGTCCTCAGGCAAGAAATGAAATGATGAACAGAGAAAGATTTGAAAAACTCAAATAAATATCATAATCTTTTCTCATCATTATACAAAGATAGGAGTATAGATTAGAAGTCTACAACGACTGGTATATATATTGACAATATCTGCTCCTTTTTATCAACTATAAGACTGTCCAAACGTTGGTTTAGGTCTTAGGATTGTTGAATTTCCTTCTGGCTTTCTTCAATTGGTTTGCTAATTATAGAAACTTCCAGTCATTATAAGATACTGAGTACCACATGATTTTCTCAATGTGTTTGAGTGGAAGGCGTAGTCTTTATGGGGAGTTCTCAATTACTTTTGATTTGAAATGAATAAAGGAGATGGAACCTAGAAATCATCTTTATCTTACAACTCAGACGGTAAGCCCCGTTTTCTTCCCTAGGTCTCTTGTATGTTTCAACGTATGCTCTATAACCGGGCTTTCTATTTGGTCCATGTAGCAACTTTCGGAATGATATTCCTAGCCAGTCGCTATATTGGATATCAGGTGTAGTTAAGCCCCATGAAGGGTCATGACACACCCCTCAGATTCCTAATTGCCGAACCAAAAAGGCCTTAGAGACATAAAATTTGCACATTAATCCTTCTTAACCCATCTTTGCTCAAAAGAATTCAGACGGTTTGTCAAGAGGATGCAATGTATGTATTTGTTTTATACATGTTTATTCTTTAGGAAAAGAGAACTTCGACTATCTGGGTTCAATTCAGACTTTTTCCGGATTTCT
>JAOWBR010169258.1:0-11520 GCA_028571145.1 Dionaea muscipula
ATCGTCCACACTGATCACTCTGCTTTGAAGTACCTGCTGCAGAAACAAGACTCGAAGCCAAGACTGCTCAGATGGGTGCTACTTTTGCAGGAATTTGATATGAGCGTAGTAGACAGGAAGGGGACTAAGAATGTGGTGGCAGACCATCTTTCAAGACTTCCATTTGCTCAAGGCTCCAGCTATGAAGCTCAAATCAAGGAGGAATTTCCAGATGAACACCTCCTCGCCATTGAAGCTGACGCCACAGACATAGAGTCTGTCACCACAGAGGAAAGCGACGCCATTGAGGTTAACGCCTTGGAGGTGGCGCCATGGAGAATCCGAAACAATCATCCTCCATGGTATGCCAACTTCGCAAACTACTTGGCAAGTGACTTCCTACCCCTAGACCTTACGCCCCAGCAAAAGAAGAAATTTTTCGCTGATCTCAAGCATTACATGTGGGATGACCCTGTACTTTACCGATTCTGCACTGATGGAATTTTGAGAAGATGTGTTGCTGAGGTAGAGATCTCGAACATTCTTACTCATTGCCATGAAGGGGCAGCCGGAGGTCATCATGGACCAAGAAGAACAACATTCAAAGTTATCCAATGTGGCTACTTCTGGCCAACGATTTTCAGGGATGCTGAACAACACATAAAAACATGTGATGCATGTCAGAGAACAAGGGGAATATCTAAGAAGGATGAGATGCCTCTTACAAATATTCTAGTTTGTGAACTTTTTGACGTTTAGGGTATTGACTTCATGGGTCCCTTCCCCTCCTCCCAAGGAAATAAGTATATACTTATTGCAGTGGACTACGTGTCTAAATGGGTGGAGGCGATACCGTCCTCTACCAATGATACTCTGGTGGTGATGAAATTTTTACAGAAAAACATGTTTACCAGATTTGGAACACCTCGAGCTCTCATATCTGATCGCGGCAGCCACTTCTACAACAAGCTTTTGGACAACTTGCTCAAGAAGTACAATGTGCATTATAAGGTGGCGACACCTTATCATTCTCAAACAAGTGGGCAAGTGGAGGTCTCTAATCGTGAGATCAAGCAGATTCTGGAGAAGACGGTAAACTCCAGTAGAAAAGATTGGGCCACTAAGCTTGATGATGCATTGTGGGCATACCGTACTGCATTCAAAACTCTAATTGGTATGTCTCCTTATTGCCTAGTCTTTGGCAAAGCCTGCCATCTCCCCGTTGAGCTTGAGCATAGGGCATACTGGGCCCTTAAATTTTTCAATTTTGACAATAAGGCGACGGATGAGAATCGGTCAAACCAACTCCATGAGTTGGAAGGGAGCAGGTACTTAGCATATGAAAATGCTAAGTTATATAAGGAGCACACAAAGAGTGTGCATGACCGTATTCTGGCAAGTAGGGCATTCGAGCCTGGACAACTTGTTTTATTATTTAACTCTCATCTGAAGTTGTTTCCAGAAAAATTGAAAAGTAAGTGGATTGGCCCATACACTGTCGTTGAGGTGTATTCTTATGGCGTCGTTGAAATTCAAGATGAAACTGGGAAGTATATCGTGAACGGCCATCGCCTCAAGCCTTACATTGCAGGTCAGCCTATCGAGATAAGCAAAGAGTTGTATCTTCAAGATCCATCCCCTGAACAATACGATTAAGGATGAATCGAAGAAGTCTAGCTTAAAGGACTCGAAACTAAGCACCATATGGGGGGCAACCTGGCGCAGCGTTCTTGAAGAGAAGAGGAGAGAACTTACAGAATTATTTAAACTCAGTAACCTTATTCTAAAAAAAACTTCTGTCTCCAGGGATCACAAATCAGATGCTAAAAAGAAGGTTTTCAGACACAACTATTCATGGAATAGTCACACCTCCTGATTATAAACATAACACCTTAAACAGACATAACTAAAATTTATACAAAAAACATGACTAAAAATGTTTAAAGTGATGTTTAAGCTTCAAAACGATCTCAGACAGCCTTGAGATCATCGTCTTGCCGTTTTCAAAAACAGCTTATGGGCGTCGAGGCGATACCCATAGCGAAAGATATGACCCTTTGAAGTTTGTATGCTGGCGATTGACGGAGATTATCTGGAATCATTGTGCTTCAAGCTGCATCAGTCCCTCTGGGTTGGAGAGAACTCGTCCACGAGTTCACGGTATCACTGACAGGGCCTGGGAAATAGGGACTAAGGTGTTTAACGTTGAATACATCAGAGGTATAAATGTGAGCAGGAAGGCGTAAACGGTAGGCGTTGTCATTGATCGTTTGCAAGACCTCACAGGGGCCAATCTTCTCATCCCGGAGTTTGTTATATTCCCCAGCAGGAACCCGGTCTCGAGTCAGGACAACCCAGACGAAGTCCCCGACCTCAAAAAGCACCCGTCGCCGATGAGGATCAACTTCAGCCTTATACTGAGTATTGCTTTGATGAATTTGCTGTTTAACCTGCGCATGAATGTTCTTCAAAAATTCTGCCATGTCTTCTGCTGTGGGGTGGGATCGGCCAGGCTTGACGATGGGAACCAGATCTAATACGCCAGCAAGGTTCTGTCCGAGCATGACCTCAAATGGGCTGAAGCCGGTTGTCTTGTTCTTGGATCGGTTATATGCGAACTCAGCTTGAGGAAGAGCTAGATCCCATTATTTAGGCTTCGAACCTGCAAGACAATGCAAAATATTACCCAGGCTTCGATTGACCACTTCTGTTTGGCCATCCGTCTGAGGATGGTAGGCGCTGCTAAAATTTAATGTTATCCCCAACTTGCTCCATAATGCTCTCCAAAAGTTGCTAATGAACCTGGTGTCACGACCAGAGGTGGTGGAGCGAGGGACCCCATGTAGGTGGAGAATCTCCTTAAAATAAAGGTGGGCAATCTTGATTGCATCCATTGTCTTCTGACAGGCTACAAAGTGAGCCATTTTTGAGAACCTGTCAACAACGACAAATATAGAATCCATAGCCCGCTGGGTACAGGGTAAACCCAAAACAAAATCCATGCTAACATCCATCCAAGGTCCATCAGGAACAGGCAATGGGGTATACAATCCAGCATTAGTGAGCATCCCCTTAGACCGCTGGCACACATAACAGCTACGAACAAAATGGGATACATTACTGGATAACTTGGGCTAATAAAACTGAGAAGAAACAAGAGCAAACGTTTTATCCTTGCCAAAGTGCCCTTCATTATGTAACTCGCTGATGATCTGCTGCCTTAGGGAACAATCTGGAATACACAACTTAAAACCATAAAATAAATAACCATGATGCAGAACAAAATCATGGCGCTGATTCTGCTTTACTTCCCAAAGAATCTGCCCAAATGACGGATCTGACAAGTACAGTCATAGAAGCACATCAAAGCCAGTAACAAGTGAACTAAGAGTAGTAAGCAGCATGCTTCGTCGGCTAAGGGCATCTGCCACACGGTTCAAGGTTTCGGCCTGATGCTTGAGGGTGAAAGTAAACTCCCGTAAATAAGCAACCCATTTGGCATAGCGTCTACTCAGCTTATGTTGACTATTGATATACTTCAGAGCCTCATTGTCAGTAATTAAGATAAATTCCCGCTAAATAAGATAGTGATGCCAATACTTTAAAGACTATACTAAAGCAAAAAATTCTAGATCATAAGTTGAATAATTTTTTTGTAAAACTGACAGTTTCTCACTGAAAAAAGCAATTGGGCAACCCTCCTGGCTAAGAACGCCACCGATGCCAATGCCCGAAGCATCACAGCTAACTTCAAAAACCTTGTCAAAATCTGGAAGTGCTAACACGGGGGCTTCCGTCATCTTTTCTTTAACCTACTGAAAACTGATGGTGGCTTCCGCAGTCCACTGAAAATTATGGCCCTTGAGGAACTCGGTGATAGGAGCAATCAATGAGCTGAAATTCTTGATAAATCTGCTGTAAAAAGAGGCAAGGTCGTGAAAACTCCATACATCGTGTATGGTCTCTGGTACAGGCCACTCTACAATCGCGCTGATCTTTGCGGGATCTACTTTCACACCCTCTGTCGACACCACAAAGCCAAGGAAAGTCACAGAAGTAGTAAAAAAAGAACACTTCTTCCGATTCACGAAACGTTGCTCCTTTCCTAACAATTCAAAAACAGACCGAAGGTGATCCATATGCAGTTCCCATGACTGACTAAAAATCAAAATGTCATCAAAATAAACAACTATGAATTTCCCCATAAAAGGCCTCAAAACCTGATGCATAAACCTCATGAAGGTGCTAGGGAGGTTGGATAGTCCAAATGGCATGACCATCCACTCATACAAACCGTGCTGCGTCTTGAACGCGGTCTTCCACTCATCGCCAGGATTGATGCGAATCTGATGGTATCCGCTTTTGAGATCAATCTTGGAAAAGAGTTTGAATCCGGAAAGTTGATCCAGCATATCATCTAGACGGGGAATGGGAAATCGGTATTTTACCGTGATCTTGTTGATGGCTCTGCTATCCACACACATACGCCATGTCCCGTCTTTCTTAGGTACCAGCAAGGCAGGGACGGCACAAGGGCTGATGCTCTCACGGATGTAGCCCTTTTCTAGCAACTCTACCACTTGTCGTTGCAACTCCGCTACCTCCTTAGGACTGAGGCGATAGGCCGGGGGATTAGGCAAACTGGATCCTGGTATCAAATCAATACGATGCTGTACGTCCCTCATGGGTGGTAAGCCACGAGGGAGGTCATCAGGCATGATGTCAGCAAAATCCATAAGTAGCTATTGAACGTCATTTGGTAATTTCGGTTTTTCTGAAGAATCATCCTCTCAAGGAAGCAAAGCATAAATAACAGGTGACTCTGTAATCTTATTCAAAAAAATGGACATTGTCAGCAAATTAGCAGGGGGTGAAGGTGGGACCTGTGCCTCTGGCCGTGGAGCCAATACAATCCTCTTTCCCCGGAAGTAGAGGGAGTGAGTATTTTTTCGGCCGTCATGCACAACTTGATGATCGAACTGCCAGGGTCTTCCCAATAAAAGATGACAGACATCCATAGGAATTACATCACACCAAACTTTATCAATACATTTCTGTCCTATCGAAAAGGAAACTAAACATCTGCTGAATACTGCCACTTCACTGCTTTTGCTTAACCAAGATAAGTTATAGGGTTTAGGATGTTGTTTTACCATCAAAGACAACTTCTGGACGACTTCTTCTGAAACCACATTCTCGCAGCTTCCACTGTCGATAATTAATTTACACACCTTACCTGCGATAGTGCAAGTAGTGTGAAATATGTTGGTGCGCAGCCAGTGGTCTGATTCCAGTTCTCTGGGCGTCAGTAAACTCCTTTGCACGATTAGTGTTTCTCGGCCATCTCCATACAAAACATCGTCATCTTCATAGTCATCAAATACCGGGGTGTTGTCTTCAGTATCGTCTTCAACTTCCTCCTCAAGCAGCAAGTTTTTACCAGTGTTGCTGGCTGGCTTCCAGCACTCGTTGGCTCGATGCCCGGACTCGCCACAATGGTAGCACCTAATCCCAGGACGAGCATTAGTGCTCTGGAAAGGCGATTTTTGCTATTGTTGCTGTTGTTGCTTCGGTTGCTGTTGTTCTGGTCGCAACTCTTGGGAACGTATGGGACGATTATTTGGCAGTGGCCTCCTGTTTTGTTGCTTTTCTACTGTTAAGGCACGCTGGTAAGCCTCTGAAACAGACCAGAGTGACTGAAGGCTAAGGACGTCCTGCACATTTTGCCGCAAGCCACCTAGATAACGCGCCACCATCTGCTCCTCGGATTCAGCCAAATCGTTGCATGCAATCAATTGATAAAATTCTTCTGTATACTCATCCACAGTTCTGGATCCTTGTCTTAACAAGTGAAGACGTTGGAATACGGTCTGAGTATACCCATAGGGAAGAAAATGCATCTCTTTTTCTTCATCTTCCCCCATTCAGCGATTTTTGGTTTGCCCTGTTTTTCTCTTGAATGTCGCACCTGTTCCCACCAGGCAAAGGCACGCCCTTTGAGGGAAATGGCGACCAATTTCACCTTCAAGTGATCAGGAACTTCCTTATACTCGAATGTACGCTCCACCTCGTTGAGCCAGTCAATGAAAGCCTCGTCCTGCAACGAGCCAGAGAAGTCGGGCAAGTCCACCCGAAATCCTAGATCTCCAAATCGTGCATCCCTTCCACGGTAGTCTCTGCCGTTGTGATAAGGATTGACGAAGGTAGTTTCCGTGCCATGGTCCGAGATCGCAGGATCCATGGATTCACGCGCCTCCAGGCGAACAGTCAATTCTGCTATCTGCCTTCTTAGATCTTCAATTACCACGTCTCTAACGTCCCGGTCTCGGTGTTGAGACTCATCTCCCGATGTCTGTCCTCGGCCACCACGGTTGCCTCGACCACGAGCCATCTTGTGGAGATAGTTTGTCTCTGATACCAAAAACTGGCGCAGCGTTGTTTGAGGAGAAGAGGTAGAGAACTCAAGAAATGCTCACAAAATGATTCAATCTCAATAACTTTATTCTAATAACTTCTGTCTTCAGGGATTACAAGGCAGAGGTTTTAAATAGAAGTTTACAGACACAACTATTCATTGAATAGTCACACCTCCTGATTATAGACATAATACTTCAAAAGGACATAACTGAAGTTTATACAAAAAATATGACTAAAATTGTTTGAAGTGAGTTTTAAGCTTCAAAACGATCTCCGATGGCCTTGAAATCATCGGTGCCGACCGTAGGTGGGCAGCCGCAAGCGGCACGTCTTGCCGTTTCCGAAAACAGCTTATGGGCGTCGAGGCGATACCCGTAGCGAAAGATATGGCCATTTGAAGTTTGTATGCTGGCGATTGACGGAGATTATCTTGAATCATCGTGCATCAAGCTGCATCAGTTGGACATGGTAAAACAACTTTCTTGTTGTTGTTGATGTTGTAGTTTTGACACAAATAATAATACAAAAGGAATTTGACACTTTTTCAAAAGTTGAGAATAAGTTGACTATTTTTGCCGCTGAGTAGGCAACAATAAACTATCCTTCGGCTCCACAGTGAAGAATGCTAAAATGACTTGAAAATTACTTCCTCATATCAGAGTCCTTGTGGCTTTCTTCTTATTTTAGTATTAAAGCATCATCTTTTGCTTGTTGACCGGTTTCACACCCCTTATGATGATGATTGGAACTTGCTATTGATCAGAGATTGGATCTCAGAGGTCACAAGATCCGCAGTTTGAATAGCAACAGAACGAATCTGTCACCAAATCTAGAGGTATTCTCTGGTTTCGTCATATTAGTATTAGTATTGCCCTTATTGAGAAAGTTTGCTTTCAGTTTTCTAGCTAGTGCTGTGCTGATGTAAAGCTGCGATCAATCAAACTTGAATAGTTTTGCTGAAAACTAGGACACATGGAGTGCCTTTGATGGATTTGTATGAAATATTGCATGATGTATGGTAGGAAGCAATTTCTGTCCTTGGTTGCCTACTTCATTTTCTGAGAGAATTCACTTGTTTATAAGTTGGATTCTTGGAACTGGAAAGTGGACATGGATAGAAATATCTGTATTCTTGTTGCTTATGAAGAAGATTCAGAATATCTTACATGAGTGGGAGAGATGAAAATGAGAAGCAGAGGAAAAATAAATGACTGGGCTCACATTCAATTACTGTAGCCTCACTGCCTCAACTATTACAATATAAAGATAGTTATATCAAAACTTGAACCAACCAAAACCCGGTTTAGAAACCACGATCTAAGAGTATTTAAAATAGAACTAAATTTATTCAAGCTTATATTCCAACACGTACTCCCCTTGAATCAATCACTCCAAGTAAACTCTGAAGCCTTGAGAAAACAGGAAACGGAAGAGGCTTAGTTAGCACATCGGCTAATTGATCTTGAGTCTTCACATGAACAAGTTTAATCACTTCATTGGCAATAGAGTCCCTCAAGAAATGAAAACGTACATCGATGTGCTTGTTCCGATCATGATAAACCGGATTTCTTGTAATGGCAATAGCCGATTGGCTGTCAACATCAATCACTGTCGGCTGTGCTTGCTTCAAATGGAGCTCTTCCAGCAGCTGTCGAAGCCACATGCCATGGCTCACAGTTGATGCCATAGCAACGTATTCAGTCTCGGAAGAAGATAGAATAACTATGGGTTGAAGCTTAGAAACCCATGTGAAAGGAGTTGATCCAAGGCAAAATAGAAAGCCTGCTGTACTTCTTCTAGTATGCATGTCATTGCCTCAATCACTATCGGAGAATCCGGAAAGAACCAAATTTGAAACTGATGAAGTATACCAAATGCCAAATGAGATAGTACCCTTGAGATATCGAAGGATCCTCTTACAAGCAAGCAAATGTTCAATAGTAGGAGTCTCCATATATCAACAAACCAAACCCACAACAAATAAAATATCCGGCCGTGTGCATGTTACATATCTTAAGCTACCGACCAAACTTCTATATCGCGAAGGATCAACTGGTTTGCCACTGCCAGTTTTGTGTAGCCGAGTGCCAAGAGATATTGGAGTAGAAACAGGATTGCAATTGATCATATTGAACTGTGTCAACACTTTACTGATGTAGCTTTGTTGAGAGATGAAAATACCCTCTGAACTTTGCTCCACTTTGATGCCAAGATAGTAGCTCATTTCCCCCAAGCCCGTCATGGCAAAATGTTGAATTAGAGCTGCTTTAAACATTGCAATCACAGCCTCGGAAGTCTCTGTCAACAATATATCATCAACATACACGCAAATGATCAACAAAGAACCCCTATCATGCTTCAGATATATAGCATACTCATGTGGGCACCTAACAAAACCATAATTCTTCAAGAAAGTGTCCAAGGTGATGTTCCTTGTTCTTGGAGCTTGCTTGTGGCCATACAATGCCTTATGGAGTTTTAACACTTGTCTTTCATGCCCTTTTACAATATACGCCGGAGGTTGTTGAACCTACACATCCTCTTTCAACACCCCATTCAAGAAAGCGGACTTGAAATCCATTTGGAAGATCTTCCACTTGAAATGGGCAGCCATAGCTATTAAGAGCCTAACAGTCTCTAATCTGGCCACGGGAGCATAAACTTCATCAAAATCTACCCCCGCTTGTTGATTGTACCCCTTAACAACCAATCGAGCCTTATGTTTCACCACATTACCTTCCACATCTTGTGTATTCAGATGTATGTAGTCCGTTTCAAGTTCCTTCATTGGGTGGAAGTCGATATTTTCTCTTGTTTGTGGATGCTTTTAGCCGTAAGACATGGATTTATTGTTTAAAGAACAAATCAGAAGTGTTTGGCAAGTTCAAGCTCTGATACCAAATGAAAATGAGAAGCAGAGGAAAAATAAATGACTGGGCTCACATTCAATTACTGTAGCCTCAACTATTACAATATAAAGATAGTTATATCAAAACTTGAACCAACCAAAGCCCGGTCTAGAAACCACGATCTAAGAGTATTTAAAATCGAACTAAATTTATTCAAGCTTATATTCCAACAAGAGAAGTGTTGAAAATTAAGCTTAACTTAATTGCATTTGAGTAACTTATGAATAATTAAAGAATGAGTAATGTTTTGCCTAGAGTAACTGATCGGTGGTTTATATATTCATTAATGAGCTGATTCATTACATTTAATTATGTAACTCATGTAACTCATGATTTGAATGATGGTCAGCCAGAAGGTCAGAAGAATCAGTTCTTTATAAGGATAAGGACTATTTTCAATTGATTGTATCCACCCATCCTTCATTTGAAGTCAATACAATCAAAATTATTCATCCCTCCAAGCCTTTGTGTATTCCTATTTCCATCAAATTGGTATCAGAGCTTAGCAAATGGCCACCAACTTCCTTTTTCCCATTCCTCGACTCACTAAACACAACTATGAGAATTGGAGCATTCAAATGAAAGCTTTACTTGGATCCCAAGATATGTGGGAGCTGACCGAGCAAGGGTATGAGGCACCCGAACAAGAAATGGCCGCTTCAACAGAAGTAAGAAAGAGAGATAATAAGACTCTTTTCTTAATCTACTAAGGAGTAGATGAAGCAACTTTTGAGAAGATTGTCGGTGCTACTACATCCAAGGAAGCATTGGACACTCTAACAAGTTCCTATAGAGGAGCCGAGAAGGTCAAGAAGGTGCGTCTCCAAACTCTAAGGGGTGAGTTTGAAGCCTTACATATGAAAGAGGCAGAAAGTGTCTCGGATTATTTCACAAGGGTGTTGACGGTTATAAATCAACTAAGAAGGAATGGTGAAACCTTGGAAGACGAGAGTGGTGGAGAAGATCTTACGTTCTTTGAAAAACGCATTCGACTACATAGTCATGGCTATCGAGGAATCAAAGGACTTGAATACTATGACCGTGGATGAACTGATGGGTTCTTTACAAGCCCATGAAGAAAGACTCAAGAAGAAGACCAAGGATGAACCTATGGATAGTGTGCTTCAAAGCAAACTTTCCTTGAAAGAGAAGAAGGATGATACTCGAACCAAATTCCAAGGAGGTCGCGGTTTCAGTAGAGGAAGAGGTCGTGGAAGAGGTCGCAGGTATGGAGGATCTCATGATGATCAGCCTACGGGTGAAGGATCAAACCAATCCTGGAGTAACAATCACAGCAAAATTTCAGGTGACGAGAATCAATTCTTCAGAGGTAATCGAGGACGAGGTGGCTACAACACTAACAGGAGGTTTGACAAATCCAAGATACACTGTTACAACTGGAACAAACTGGTCATTATTCTTCTGAATGTTAGCATAACCCTCAAGTTGCTAAAACAAGCAATTATGAGAGGAAGAATCAAGAAGAAGATGGGAAAGTGTTGTTGCTAACACATAAAGGAGATGAACCGGCTAAGCAAGCTCTATGGTACCTGGACAGTGGAGCAAGCAGTCGTATGTGCGGGTACAAAGAATTGTTTGTGAACATGGATGAGTCAGTAGATGGCAACGTGTCTTTTGGAGACCTCTCACAAGTTAAGGTGAAAGGAAGAGGTAACATTTTAATACAAGCAAAGGATGGAAGCCATAATATTATTTCCAATATTTATTATGTACCTAACATGAAGGCCAATATTTTGAGTATGGGGCAACTTCTAGAGAAAGGCTACAGTGTGGTGATGCAAGATAAAATTTTATCCTTACGGGATAAAGATAACAGGCTGATTACCAAAGTTGCAATGTCAAAGAATCGACTCTTTGTACTGAATATCAAACATGATAATGCAAAATGCCTTAGTGCATGTATGAAGGACAATGCTTGGTTATGACATTTGAGGTTGGGACATCTTAACTTTGGGTCTCTAAAGCTTCTGTCAACAAAGAGGATGGTGACAGGGCTACCTCATATTGCCTATCCAAAGCAATTTTGAGAAGGATGTGTCATTGGCATGTAGCCCAGAAAAAGCTTCCCAAAAGAATCAGTTCTTCGTTCAAGACAGATTCTCCAACTTATTCATACTGACATATGTGGTCCGATCACACCCTCATCATATGGTGAGAAACGTTATTTCCTAAGCTTTATTGATGATTTTAGCAG
>JAOWBR010169269.1:0-11519 GCA_028571145.1 Dionaea muscipula
GATTTGACCGAGAGCTCGGGTTTGACCGGTTTAGGTCGGACGATCCAATCTCGGACCATTTGGCCACGTGTCTCGAGAAAAATTTCCCTCGATATCAGTATTTTTTGGGCATTGAACTTTATCGTACTGAACAAGGAGATTTCTTGCATCAACGTAAGAATATACAAGACATACTTGCAAGCATAAATGCTTCTGATTTGAGAGTTGTTGCTTTCCCTTTGCCTCAAGGTCTCAAGCTTGCAGCGAATATTGGAGAAGCTCTCCCTAACCCGGAATCTTATAGACGATTGGTTGGATAACTACTTTATCTTACCATGACACGGCCGGATATCTCTTATGTCGTGCAGCATCTTAGTCAATTCCTATCTTCACCTCGTCAACCTCACATGGTTGCCATAAGGCATCTTCTCGGATATCTTCAAAACACTGCTTCTAAAGGGTTCTTCTATCCTGTTCAATCTTCACTCAAAGTCACTAGTTTTTCGAATGCCGATGGGACTGTGTGTTTGCTCACTCGGCGGTCACTTAAAGGATATTGCATCTTCTTGAGTCACTTCTTGATGTCCTGGAAAACAAAGAAACAGGCCACTGTATCCGGATCATCCGCTGAGACAGAGTATCGCAGCATGGCAACTACCACCTCGGAGCTTTTATGGTTGAGTTATCTTCTTCATGATCTCCGTGTTCCTGTTCATTTGCCTGTTACTCTCTTTTGTGATAACAAAGCTGCCCAACATCTTGCTGTTAATCCATGTTTCCACGAGCGCACCAAGCATTTGGAAATAGATTGTCACTTCACCCATGATAATGTTTAAGATGATTTTCTTCAAATTTTATTCGTTCCTTCTCATCTGCAGCTTACGGATGTCATGACTAAAGCCTTGGGGTCTCTTCAGCATCGGTCCTTAGTGGACAAGATGGGTTTACACGAGCTTCCAACTTGAAGTGGGCGTGTTGAGTTGTATAACTTGTTTGCTACATGCAGTTGACAATGCAAGGCTATTCTTGATTGGGCAGTTTCACAAGCGGTCCTAGTTAGTTACAATTTGAATGGTTGAGATTAATTCAGACAGTTGAGATACTAGTTGTAATAAAGTCTATAAATAGTTTAGCTAATAGTTGGTTGTTGTAAATAACTTCTCTCTCATTAGAATAAGAATGGTCCATCACAGACTGCTATTCATGTCTGTTGGCGTTGTTATCTTCTTGTTCTACGGCAAGAGTTACTAATTTCTACACGCATCAAGCTAGGGCAACACTTTTCCATGCTTAAATTCAGAAGGTCAATAAAGCCAATTTACGACTAGCTTTAAGTTATTGTCTTTATCAGAAATTTTCAGGTAAGGGCATCCTTACCTAAGTAAAATGCGGACTTCCGGATATCCCGTCATTTCGATCGGATATCCGGTGATTTGGTCCGACTATCCGGACGCCGTATCCAATGCTCTCTGGATATCCGACCAGGAGATGTCCGGATATCCGGACGTCCGCAATTTCGTCCGGTAAGGACGTCCTTACCGAAAACGGACTATTGTCTTTATATATCTAGGTCAACCACCGACAGTACCACAGAATATTCAGAAGCTTTTCGCAAAGCTTATCGATGGAAAACAGTCACATGAGCAAGGGAATAGATATCAGTCACATTTAGGGGGTGTAAACCAGCCGAGCAAAGCTAAATATTTTTATAAACGAGCTAAGATTGTTTAATTTTAACGAGTCCGAGCTCGAGTTCGAACTGGACCTCAAGCTTAACGAGCTCATAGAGATAAGGTTAGAATTCGGCTCGATAGACTCGGCAAACACTATCTCGAGCTCAAAACGCGGATTTTAAAGCAGTTTTTTTATTTATTTTTATTTTTTATAATATTTTGATAAAATTTTATATACTTGAGTACTACTATTTAATAACATATATATAATTATAAAAAAAAATTAAAAAACTCATTAGCCCGTTCAACTTGTTAGGTTAGCGAACTTTTTTACCGAGTTTGAGCTTTTAGAGGTCGAATTCGAACTCAACTCGAGCCGAACTTTTCGAATTTTTTTCGAGTCCAATCACGAGTCGAGCTCAAACTGTATCGTATCATCTACACTCCGAATCACATTGAAGCAATTCGCATTTATGGAATAATTTGGCCGCAGAAACCTACCATGTTCCTAAGATGCTTCCCTTTCTTCCAAATTATATCAAAATTTAAATATAAAATAATACTATAAATCTTTTATTAGTTTTATAAAAAGATATTATTAAAAATTTAACTTTTATTAATAAAATTATATAAATATTAATATTAAAAAAAATCTCCCCACACCCACCCACCGCTCCTTTTGTATTATAGATATAATATTTTTTAGTTTGCATTAATTTGATTGAGTTAGTGACATTTATATTTTTAGTGAAAAATTCAAACTCTTTCCTAATTTGTAATATACATTGATGAATATGATGTTTTCATATACCCTATTTTCACCCTCAATGACTATCGTTAGATTTGAAAAAAAAAAAAAAAAAAAGAACATGATTGTAATTGTATTTAGAGAAAGTGGATGCAACATTAAGTGTTGGGCCTATTTATTTAATTAGTGGCAGGATTCTTTTGCATTCAAGTAAAAAATAGTAGTCCCAATAGTGAAATTGTTTTAGAACATCATTACCTGAGTTGCTATTTTAGCTAAAAACATCAAAATTAGCTATTCTAGCTAGTTAAACACAAAATTTGTTAAATTACCAGCCTCGCTACAATTGCTGCCAAATTGTCGAATTTTTCAAATGTGAACAGTACCTCGCTACAATTGGCGACTTACGGTTCATTCGCCACAAGTTTTTTTTCTGTTTTTTTTTTCTTTTTGGTTTGTGTGTATATGTATATATTTATGTGAGCTAATTTAGAAGAAAAAAAATATTTTAATTTCGTTAGTTAAAATAGATAGTCTGATTTTGTTAGATTTTAAAAAATGGATAGCTAAAATAGATAAAGTGAATTTTATGGGTTAATTTGGTAAAAAATTTGCTAAGTCTGGTATTGATGCTCTTAGTGGATACACGATGTTAGCTAAGATAAGTGTAGCAATAAGTTCAAGAGGGGGGTGAATTGAGCCTTTTAAAAATTTAAAACAAATGACATCTTAACTTAAAAGTAGAAAGGTCACTGTTCTCTTACTTGTTCCCTACTTAAAGTTAAACAATCATTAAGCATGCAATCAGGTAGTTGTTCCCTGACAAATTCTCTTTAGGATAAATTCTTGTGTAAATGAAAATGCGGAATAAAAATCAACACACACTACTTTTTACGTGGAAACCCCTCTTGCTCAAGGAAAGGAAAAAACCACGACCTACACCTCAGTAGAATTTAATCAAAATGTACTATCAGGAGCAAATGTTGATTACACTTAAGGTCGTAACCACTAACCTCTCTTTTTTAATACACTTTCCCTAGGTCGTAATCACTAACCCTTTCTTTTTTATTACACTTTCCCTAGGTCGTAATCACTAACCTCACTTTGATTACACTTTCACTAGGTCATAATCATTAACCTCACTTTGATTACACTTTTACTATGTCGTAATCACTAACCTCTTAGGCTCAATCCAAGCCTAACCCCAATAGGTGACTCTACCTATTGCTCCCATTTACTCTAGCTCAAGAGTGAAGCTAATTATAGGAAAATGATTCTCCCTTGAGTGATTGAACAAAAAGTACAAACTATATAAGCTAGGAGTGAATACAAGGAATGAAGCTATTAATAGTAAGAGCACTGTCTATCCTTAGAATCAATGATTGTACGTAAATTAAGCTCGTCAGAATAGTAATTAAGGCGATTGAGATTCTGCAGATGGAGTTTCCTTAATATTCCCCCGCAAGATGGCGGTACCATCAGTGACGTCAGTCTTAGATCGTAACTAGAGAAAACGTGCCTTGGCAAGGGGCTTGGTGAGGACATCAGCTACCTGTGTTATGGTGGAGACATGACGAACCTGTAAGGCGCCTTTGGTCACCTGCTCGCGAACAAAGTGAAAGTCAAGGGCAATGTGCTTCATGCGCGAGTGGAAGATAGGGTTGGTGCAATGGTATGTGGCCCCTAAGTTATCACAGTGATTGATGGGTGGGTGAGTCAGTGGTAGCCCAAGTTCAAAGAGCAGGTTTCTCAACCAGGAGATTTCGGCAGCGGTGGATGCAACAGCCCGATATTCCGCCTCAGTGGAGGACTGTGCGACGGTTCGTTGTTTTTTGGAGCACCATGATATGGGTGTATGGCCAAGATAGATGACATAAGCAGTGGTGGAGGTGTAATTGTCTCGATCTCCCGCCCAATCGGCGTCAGAGTACGCTTGGAGGTTCAGAGAGGAAGGTTTTATGAGAAGACCATGATAAAGGGTGTGCTTCAGGTAGCGAAGCACCCGTTTGGCGGCAGTCCAGTATTGTTGAGTAGGGGAGTGCATGAACTGTGCCAGGCGGTTGATGGTGTAAGCAACATCCGGTCGCGTTAACGTGAGGTATTGCAAAGCGCCTATGAGGCTGCGAAAAAAGGTAGCGTCGACAAGGGGGTGCCATCTTGGAGGATCAGGCTTTGAGAGGTACTCATTGGGGTTATTGACTCTTTTACGTCGTCCATGTTGAATTTGACGAGTAGATCACGGATGTACTTGCCTTGGTGGAGGAAGCGGCCACTGGCAGTGCGGTTAGCCTCAACCCCAAGGAAAAAATTCAGAGGCCCTAAATCTTTCAGAGAGAAACGACAGGAGAGTGGTGATGATTTGTTGAAGCAGGGTTGGTGAGTTGCTTATAAGCAGGAAGTCCTCAACGTAGACTAGGAGAAATACTGTCGAGGTGCCGCGATGAAGGATGAATAATGAGGCATCTGACTTGGAGTTGATGAAGCCTTCAGAGAGAATGAATTGTTGAAGGGCATGAAACCAAGCGCGAGGTGCCTGTTTGAGACCATAGAGGGAGCGATGTAGGGAGCAAACATGATTTGGTCGGGTGGCATCGACGAATCCAGGCGGTTGAGCCATGTAAACGGTTTCATGGAGGTGGCCTTGGAGAAAGGCGTTGTTGATATCCAGTTGGTGCACCGGCCAGCCACGAGTAACGGCAACGGTGAGCACAACGCGAATAGTTGTTGGCTTGATCACGGGGCTAAACGTTTCCACATAGTCAATCCCTTGGCATTGATGAAAGCCCTTTGCGACAAGGCATGCTTTGTAGCGATTGACACTACCATCCGCCTTCCGCTTCAACCGGAATACCCATTTACAGCCAATTATGTTCTGACCAAGTGGGCGGGGGATGAGTTCCCATGTGTTGTTGCGAAGCAGGGCGACGTACTCATCTTCCATGGCAACTCTCCATTGTGGGTCACGGAGGGCAGCAGTGATGGAGGCAGGTTCAAGATCGGGTGGTAATGGATGTTTGGCGGTGAGATAGGAGGTGCGATGAAGAGGCTTGAAGATGTTGTTTTTTTAGCGGGTGGTCATGGAATGGTGATTTTAAGTGGGAGGGAGGGGGTGACTCACTGGTGGGGAGATGGAGTCAGAATCGGGAGATGGAGACCGGGCAGAGTCGAGTGGCAGCTAGATAGGAGAGGGAGAAAGGAGTTGGTCAGTGGAAGCAGGGCTGGGCTGTGGAGAGGAAAGGGAACCAGAGCGAGGGGAAGCGCCACGGTCCGATGCTGGGTTGGGGTTTTGTGAAGGAAGAGGTGACACGGTATGGGGAATAGTTTCTGGTTGAATTAAGGAAATGGGAACAGAGTAGTGGGGACCAGGAGATAAAGGTAGCCAATGGGGAAGAGTGGCTGGGATTGTAGTTATGGCGGCGGCATTGAAGGTGGGTGCGGGAAAGTTGTGTTCACAGAAGGCAACATGATGGGAGCAGATGGTTGTTTGAGTGATAGGGTCAAAGAATATGTAAGCATTGTGGAGATTAGAGTAGCCAAGGAAGATACACGGTTTGGACCGGGGTTCAAGTTTGTGTTTGTTAAACGGGCGGAGCCAAGGGTAGCATAAGCAACCAAAGACGCGTAGTTTGTGGTAGTTAGGTCTTGTGTGGGAGAGACATTCGAACGGGCTTTTATAGTGGAGAAGAGGTGTGGATAGTCGGTTAATGAGATATGTGGCGGTGGTGAAGCCGTGAGACCAGAAGGCTAAAGGAAGGGAGGCACGATGGAGGAGAGCAAGTCCAGTTTCAATAATATGGCGATGGCGACGCTCGACAGGGGCTACGTGTTGTGGTGTGTAAGGAGGTGAGACGAGATGTTGTATACCATTTGTAGCAAATGCGGGTCGTAAGGCTTAAAATTCAGTGCCACCATCCGAGTATATGGTTCGAATGGTAGTTTGAAAGTAATTTTCAACCATCTTTTTAAACTTGGGAAAGATTTGGTAGACATCTGTTTTGTGTGCAAGAGGATACAACCAAATGTATTTGGTGAAATGATTGACAAGAATTAAATAATAAGAGTAGCCATCGATTGAGCGGACTGGGGAGGGTCCCCATACATCAGTGTAAATGAGATCTAAAGGACCACGAGTGACTAACGTAGAATCACTAAATGGTTGTTTATGACTTTTGCTGCAGTTACAGGAGTTGCAATGTGAAGAGAAAGACTTGGAAGAAATGACAGGAAGTTTATTGTTGGATACTAGACGCTGTAGGATTTGTAGTGATGGATGACCCACTCTATCATGCCACCGAGTCAGGGATGATTTTACACCGGTGTAAACACGCATCACAGGGCTGGTCTGCCGCTGTTTGACTGGAGTAAGGGAACGCGATGGCTTTGGGTTTGTGGGCCATTCATATAGATCATTCTGACTCCGACCTTGGGCCAGTGTTGCCCCCGTGCCAGATCCTTCATATATAGAAAAGGAGAATGGGTAAAACTCAATTGACGTGTTGTTAGTGCGACAAAAATGAGAGACAGATATGAGATTTTGTTGCATATTAGGGACACAAAGCACATTAGAGAGGAAAAATGGTTTTGTAGAGTTAGGAAGAGTGGAAGAACCGGTGTGGCTTATGTCAAGGCCTGTGCCATCGCCGATAACAATATTGTTGGAACCTTCATAAGGCTGATGTAAGGAGAGATTACTGAGGTCGAAGGTGACATGATGCGTGGCCCCGGTGTCGAGGATCCAGTTTGAAGATGGTTGATTGCTGGTGGTGGTGTGATGAGCTTTTGGAGGGACTGGGAGTCCCATTAAACGTTTGGCAGTGTAGCATTCCTTGGCACTGTGTCCACGTTTGTCGCAGAACTGACAAATAAGAGGTTGGCTTTTGAGTTGTGTGTTGTTGCCTCCAAAAGGACGAGACCCTGAAGTAAGGTTCTTGTTTGTGGATTGAAAGGAGTTTCCTCTTCTGGTATTGAATTTGGTGTGGTGGACAACGAGGGTAGGTGATGAGTGTGTTTCAGTTTGTTTAAGAAAAGATTCATACTCGACGAGCTTATCATGAAGGGCTTCGAAGGAAATAACTGAGTCATGGGCACGAATGGCCGCGGCAATTTCTTTGTTTTCCACACCAAGGCCGTTGAGTGCATAGAGTATAAGATGGTTTGGTGGGACAGGAGCGCCAATGACGGCAAGCTCGTCGGCTAGCGCGCGAATGGTGCCAAGATAATTTGTCATGCTTTGAGAGCCTCGGGTGATGCTCGTCAGTTGGCTAGTTAGACCCATAATGCGGGATGAAGATGCATTGGCATAGCTTTGGGTGAGTCGAGTCTAAGCCTCGGCTGAAATTTTGGAAGAACTAACCATGGGAATCACTTTCTCGGAGAGGGAGGACATGATAGCGTGTAACAGTAGCTTGTCCTGTCTGATCCAGAGAGCATGAGCTGGGTTTGGGATTATTGGTTCGCCAGTGGTGAGGGGTGGCTGGACTATAGTGCTATCTACATACCCAAGGAGGTCATATCCAATCAAGAGAGCATCTAGCTGGGCCTTCCATGAGGAGTAGTTTGAGGGGGTGAGTTTGATGGGTAGTTGTGTGGAGTTGAAAGCAACTAGCGTGAGTTGAATAGGGTTGGTCTGGATTGTAGCGGCGGTGGCAGAGGAAGTAGAGGAAGTGTCTATTGCCATGAGAAAGGAGAGGATCAGAACTCGCTGGAGCCAAAGTGCTCTGATACCATATAGGAAAATGATTCTCCCTTGAGTGATTGAACAAGGAGTACAAACTATATAAGCTAGGAGTGAATACAAGGAATGAAGCTATTAATAGTAAGAGCATTGTCTATCCTTAGAATCAATGATTGTGCGTAAATTAAGCTCATCAGAATAGTAATTAAGGGGATTGAGATTCTGCAGATGGAGTTTCCTTAATAGTCACTCTCCCTTGTAACCCTTGATTAGAATTTATTTCAAGAGGTTTGTTCTTTACACAATTGATCTAATCTCTAACTTTTCTCCTAAATACTAAGGTCGAATTCCCTTAAGGTTCAAGATACATCCGTTGCTCCGCAAAACTAACACTTTAGTTTGTCATTTTTTTTCTTTATGTTTGGCCGCGATAATACCATTAAACTAAAAATGTAATAATAAGAAATTTTGGTTCAAAAAATAATTGATCCGAAATTACCAAATGTGTAGATGGTAATGCGTCAATTTCTTTTTCTACCTTATCACTTTTTCTTACAATCATATCGATAATGTTCCTACTTTAAACACGTCTTCAATGGTAATAATTGTCTGAATGTGGTGTCTATGAATTATTTCTGTCTATTTGAACTTTGTAGGCTATTAAAAAAAACCATATCGATCGATGCAAGTTAAAACTGAATCTCTTTTCTATCCATATGAGATGAACCGACAACTCAACCAATCTCAAATGAGGTAAACTAAACTCAACCTTTTTCATCTATTATCACTGCCCTCGTACTCGAGTACATAAATTATTGTAACCTCGGCCCTCCAAGATTACTAAAAAGTAAGAGTGCAACGTATACGTTACACCACCTCATGCAATAGAAGCAACCAAAACAACATCCCAAGATGTGGAAGAAATAAGAAATCAAGCACTAAGACCACTATAGGAATATGAGCAATCAAGAACAAGGATCAAGCGACAAACAAATCTACTAATAAAGTGTAATACAACGTCAGGGAACAAACATAATGTACCAATAGATAAAAAGAACAATCTTGAACCAAATCCTAATAATGCGCAAAACCCAAACAGAAGAACAAGACAAATCGGACAACAAATGACGATGAATCTCGTGCAAAAGAACTTCTGCAAATCCTCTCTCTAACCTTTGAAATGTCACCTCAAAGTCTTTGAAATCTTCCTCTCAAAATCGCACAATCTCAAGTGTGTCTCCAAAAACCCTGTTGCACCAAGAAAATCCGAAGGGCGGTCTGCGCCCAAAACCTTCCAAGAGCAATCACCAAAGTTCCAGTCCAATCGGGATGAAGTTGGCTCCGGTCGGCAGAGAACACCCGATCGGCTCAGGGGGGGAGTAAAATGTGATTCAGAGGTGATTCCGATCCGCTCCAGAGAAAATCTGAGAGGGAGGAGCAAACAGGTCAGAGGGTACCCTAAGGTGTGACCCCGGGGAGATTGCTCCGATGCCTAAGTCAGCACGCGTGTAGAAAATGATCGGTAGCTCCTGCGTGGAGGAGAACAGGAGAACAAGCAAGGAAAGGGAAAGAGAGATTAACTAGGCGGTTGAGCAAGGAGAATGAGAATGGGCAAACGGGCGAGTAAGCTAGGCGTTCGACCGGTAGGCATAAAGCGGTCGACCGGTGGTTGGGTAAGGTGAACGTCCGAGTAGGGGAGCTGGCCGGCGTCCGGGTAAAAGAGAGGAGGGGGGTTGCTCCAGGCAGGGGTCTGGCTAGCCGAGGAAGAAATAGGAGGAGATTGAGGTTAGAGAGAGAGGAGGGTGAAGGGGTATTTATAGGCATCGGTGAGGGTCGATCGGTCGGGGACCATCGGTCGACCGACAACTGGGCTCAGCGGTCGAACGATCGTGGGAGAGTGGTCGACCGATGAAGCCTGACAAGGATGGATCTAGTTGGGTCAGACCAGGTGGAGAGCTTTGTGACCATGGGCTCAGGTCTAACCGAACAGTCCAAGCTCGGACCCTTTGGCCACATGTCCCCAAGGGATATTTCTCCTATATTAAACCTGTATTGGTAAAAATTAGATTTAACCATAAATGGCTCAGAGCGGACTCAATATGGCTCAGAAGCCCAAAATAACCGAACTGGCCCATAGGCCCAAATGGACTAAGTGAAACTACCAGCTCATCAAAGATAAACAAACACACATGCAGTTATAACTAAATACATAAACCTTTCGAACAAACTCCTTGCAAGCCAAACTCTAAGTAAATTAACAGTTAGATCCTTACCATCATCAACATGAACCTATCCTATAAAAAGAATCATACCCAGAACTGAAGGGATTCAGGAATTTCATCAAGCTCTCATTCTCAAGTTCATGTCACTTCGGTAGTCTAGCTCCAAGAAAGCTTAAGATTCCATCTTGTTCCCCTTGCTCGAGGTAAAAGTCCCCTAGGTTTGTCCTCATTCTGCGATCCCTCTCATACGACGAGTCCATTGTGGTTCCTCTGGTGAATCACCTACGCGATTTAGCTCTTCATTTAGAAGTCCTAACACCATCATCCGACGATTCTTCATTTGGCTAAAATTGACTGTCAATCGACTAAACAACACAGTCGAATCTCCATCAGATTCACTCATTATCTTCTTCATCCTCTTAATCTCTTTTCTTTTCTTGTTATTACGAATTTCCCGCTAATTGAGATCTTGTTCATCGAATATCTCTCCGATATTCAAGCTTTGTTTAGTATCTTACTATCTCTTTGATTGTTAGTCACAGGTGGTCAGTAATTTTTCCAATGATCGTCAATTCTATAAGATTTGACGCAAACAAAACCTTAGTCACCAAAACAAAATAAAGCAGGCTATATATAGGCCTCGGGACAATATTAGGCGGCCCAACAGGCGACAAGCCCACATGTTTCCCACCTGTTTGGACACCACTCATTCTCGCTCAAGCGAGAAATAGGTGAGAAATTAACACGCCTATCTGCAAGCCTCCGCCTAATAGACGGGTGATAGACGATCACCCCGCCTCTCACGGTCTGCAGCAAGATAAAAGACGAAGGCAACAACAGAAACTCAAAACACAAGAAACTCATCTAGCCAAGTGAGCTGCTCTACCATCCACCAAGTCTGGAATGGCCATCGCACATCACAATTCTCCACCTCGACAATATTCCCGCCGACCAAACAATTTTGCAACCACAAATACACCAAAACTAAAACCAAAACAAAACAAACGAGAACACCAACAAAACACCAAAAGTCTAAAACTAACAAATTCACCCAACGGGGACAAATTACGTCAACTGAGACTTCCACCCTGCAAAACTTAAACACCGAGCAAAATCAAGAAACGCCAAACTAGAAACACCAAAACCAAGGTCACAAACAAAACCAAAATGACCACTAGACCTGATCGTTTATGGGTTCGGGTCGGGTTCAGACCGAGCTCAAC
>JAOWBR010169280.1:0-11516 GCA_028571145.1 Dionaea muscipula
ACCGGTTCTGCATCTGCAAGAACGACAGATTTTTCCACCATTCGAAATCCCATGAACTCATTACATACTTCTAAATCAGGGGACCTATACTATCACATAAGCATAGTAGGACAAGTTCAAACACTTCTTAAGCTCAACCAACATCCAATTCATGGTTTGATTACATGAAAAATCACACTTTCATGACTTCAACCTAGATATCCATTTATATGCATTAATCCATTTATCAGCTTCAAGTCCCCAATCTAGCACTAAAGCAGGTCATAATACATGCATACTTTTATTTAAAATCTTCTCAGGCCATGGGTATCACTATTTCTTAAAGTTACTAACATAAAAAACAACATTAAACTAGTGAATTGACATGCTCTCTATGTACCCATGCTCTTCATCTTGCTACAGCCCTTATATTAGCATTATCAAAGAAGGATTACTACCTTACAGAGGAGGTATGGCAGAGCTTAGCTTTCTCTTGGAGGTATAAGTACTCAACACAAGAAGTGTACCAAAATCCCCCTCTCTTTTCCTTCCCCATCTTCTCTCGGTCTCTCTTTTCTCTTTACTTCTTCTACTTCCTTTCTATTTTATTTCCCTTGCTCTGATCTTTTGTTCCAACTTAAGCTAGCTAAGATTGAAGGTCAGCAGGTGGTGGCTGCAGCCCCCATCGTGTCCCTCTCCAAACAAAAGGAATGACATGAAGTGTTTTACAAAATCCTTAATTGTCATGTCACTCAACCACTTGCAGCTTTGGATAGTCAATGATAGTGGCTGTATTCAGCCCATTCTTTCCTTCCTCACGTGCTGCCATTAGGTAAATTCCCTTTCTTCTTATCTCCTTAATAAAAATAATGTTAACCTTATCAACTAGTTAACTCACGTGGAGTAATCATGCTCCGAGGTAGTCCTTGCTTCCTTATTGTTAATTCCTTTGTATATCAATACTTTAGTACTTTACTTCTTAATTCATTAAGTGGGGCATGCAAGCCCACAAAAGCCCAAAAGCCCATAAGCATTCTAATAAAGCCCATATCCCAATTAGCACATGGACACTTAATATAGTCCCCATAATATCAACGTGACCCATGGAATAACATTTCCATCAACCTATAATTCGTAGCACTTAATGTTAAATCCTTTCTTTTAATAATACCCAACATGACCAATTTATCCAAAAATGACCCAAATTATATCTATATTATATTCTACAATCATTAATTTCTATAACATTTTCTATGGTACCAAAAATTGTCAACATCTGAAGTCGTTTCCTTAAAATGATCATTTTATTACTAAATGCAACATTTTTAAAATAAATCTAAATTAAATCCCTAAAATCACAAAATTATCATAATAAATCCCACATAGTTCCTTAACTCATAAAACGTCCAAACTTAATCACAATCGAATCTTAAATTTTCTCAAAGCCCGATTAATCCAGTACGGGATATAACACAGATGCTCCAAGCAGTGCAATGCGAGAGACAGTTCCTCAAGGGCAAGTTCCTCCTTTAATTGTGGACGAGCAAGTGATGGCCCTAGCTCTTGGTCAAGGTAGTGAAAATTTTGCCGCCACTACAATCGTTGATACTCAAGATCCCTCTTATACCGTTTGACCTCTAAACTCGTCAAACTTTTGGGTTGTAATTAAACGAGCACTATCAGACGTTGAATTGCGAAACCCTTTCCATTAACTGCTCGTTCATTCGTTGGCACTCGTAAAATTTTTTACAATTTAAGTCCTGAAAAACAAAGGTACGACAAGTGAATAAATAAAAAGAAAACGGTAATAAACTGAAAGGGACAACATTAAATAAAATGATGTACTAAAGACAAAAACAATAGGTCGGTGTAATAGAGAGTTTCATAAAAGAGATAAGAATCTTCTCTAAAAAATATCTGGCATTTGTGGAGATCACTAGGATCTTCTCCTCGTTTTTGATAACCAATTAGAGATTCTACACGTGTCCTTTTAATGCCCTTGGGAAGTGTGTACATTAACTCCATCATCAATGCGTATCCAGTGGGTAGGTGCCTCTTCGTTTTCCTTGCATCGGTTCAGACTTCCGCCTTTAAAAGAAGGGGTAGAGAAGGAATCAAGGATCTTCTGTCATTTCCTCTGTAACCCTTCTTCTTCATCGAGACCGTCTTTCCTTCTTCCTTTTTCCACTGTTTACCTCCATGGCTGCTATTCGAAGAGCACATGTGAACTCACTGCCAGGAAGGCAGATCATTGACCTCGACCAAGCGATGAACATGTTTGTTGCTGATGTTGAAGATATGAGAGAAGCCTTCACTTGCCCTAAAAACTATAGGTACGTGCTTCCCAATCCTCATGACATTACCGTCGATTTTAGGGAAGAGAAAGCTCTAGCCATCCATCTAGGTCACTTTACCAACAGCTTGCGATTGCCTCTCCACCAGTTCTTCGTCATAGTGTTTCAAGCCTATCGACAGCTCCCGGCCCAACTCACCCCTGAATCCATTGCATTCATCGTTGCTTTCATCATCAGGAGTGAGGTCTTTAGTGTGCCCCCCTCTCTGAGTGTTTTTCATAAGTGCATGAAACTTCACGCCACACCTGGGGTAGAAGGTTATTTCTGCTTCATTCCCAAGGTAGGGTGTTGGTTGCTGAGGCTTGGGGCGGTTACACCATTATGGAAGAGGAAGTTTGTGTTGGTGGTAAGTCAAGACTGGCTCATCCACAACACTCTTCGCATCCCCTTAGAGACCCCCATGAATATCGCGGGTGCGGGGTTGGTGCCTTGGGGACTTGATGCCATGGGAGCACCGCTTCATGGCTAAGCTCTTTGACGACACTCAACCTGAGCCACATCACAATACTATCATCAATCTGCATCATTTGGAGATTTTCAACATAGCCACCTGCTCCATTCCTTGTAAGTGTCCTCCTCTTTACCCAGTCGATCTCGTTTTTGCTCAAATTAAATTCTTTCTTTGTCCTCAGGTGTGATGATTGATTGGGTGGAGAACCTCTACGACGATTCTGCTCAAAACCGGAGGTGGCTAGTAGGGTTCGTTCCTGATTATGATGTGGGTCGGAATCCAATGACGATGATTTTGCAGATATGAACGATGGTGACTCGGATCCCTCTTTTTAAAGAAGTTGAAGCTCTCGTGGTCTGTTTGTAGCTCTATGAAAACATTCTCGTCTCTCTCCCCCTTTTTTCTTTTAGCTGGTGCTCGTTTGGCTGTGAACTCCTTGCTCGTTTAGTTTGATGTCTTATCTCTTTATTTGAATGTTGTTCTCTATTATGCTGACCTACATAACAACTCATTACAAACGTATGTGAAAAGAAAACGATTTTAAACTAAAATAAAAAAAAATGAAATTACAATGCCCCAAACGAAGGGAGTCTAAACGAATGATACAAAAATCTGGGTTACCTCCCAATAGCGCAATTGTTTAAAGTTGTTTTGCCCGACTTCTAATGGTTTCACTCTTGTGGAGGTTCCTCTAATGGGGTTTCCTCAACGAACCGATGGGATCACCCTCGTGATACAGCTTCAGCCGATGTTCATTTACTACAAATCGGTTGTCTGACTTCGTGTCCTGAATTTCAATACACCCTAAAGGTTTCACTGCAATGACCACGTAGGGTCCCAGCCATCTTGATCGTAATTTTCCTGAAAAAAGTTTCATACGAGAATGAAATAGCAGCACCTTTTGTCCCACTTCGAAAGTTCTTATCAAAATCATTTTGTCATGCCAGACTTTGTTCCTCTGCTTGTAGATTTCTGCATTCATATAGGACTCATTTCTTAACTCTTCCGTTTTTTGCAACTGGAGTTTTCGTTTCTTCCCTGCCTCATCATACCTTAAGTTGTATTCCTTGATCGCCCAGAATGCTTTATGCTCAATTTCAATCGGGAGGTGACAAGCATTCCCGTAGAGTAGACAAAACGAGGAATTTCCCAAAGGTCTTTGCGTGATGTGTTTATAGTCTATTGCAAAATGTTCTTGATTTCCTTGTTCGAAACCTCTGCCAATCCATTCGTTTGAGGATGATACGTTCTGCTTGTCCTATGGGTGACATTGTACTTCTTTAACAATGTTGCCACTGCACGATTGTAGAAATGGGTTCCACGATCACTGATTATCGCCTTAGGGATACCAAATCTCGTGAATATGTTAGTCTTAAGGAATTAAAATACAACTTTAAAATCGTCCGTATGCGTAGCCTTGGCCTCAACCCATTTTGAAACATAGTCTTCAGCCAATAAGATGTACGTGTTGCCGAAAAATGTTGGGAACGACCCCATGAAGTCGATTCCCCAGACATTGAAGACTTCACAAACCAAAATGGAAGTTAGGGGCATCTCGTTGCGCTTTGAATTATTCCCTACTCGTTGGCATCAATCACAGGCTTTGCAATATGCGTAGGCATCCTTAAACATTGTGGGCCAAAAGAATCTCGCTTCCAAAGCTTTACGAGCCGTCTTTTTGGCGCTAAAATGGCCTCCACAGGCATAGTCGTGGCAAAACGTTAACACGTACTGCCCCTCATTCTCTGGAATACACCTCCTCATGATTTGATCAGCACAAAATTTTCAGAAATATGGAGAATCCCAAACGAAATGTTTTGAATCACTATGGATCTTCATCCTTTGAGCTTTCGTGAGGTGGGGTTGAAGATTACCGCTGACCAAATAATTACTAAATGGGCATACCAGGGCTCGTCGCCTTCAGCCGCCATAATGTGCTCGTCGGGGAACGAGTCCTCAATAGTCAGTTCATCCCTGTTTTGCACCAAATGACTTAAATAATCTGCAACTTGATTTGCCTTCCCACTTTTATCTTTAATTTTCAAGTCAAATTTTTCGAACAACAAGATCCATCTAATCAAACGGGGCTTTGAGTCTTTCTTTGCGAGCAGGTGCTTTAAGGCAGCATGATCGGTATACACACAGACTTTCGTCCCCAACAGATATTGTATGAACTTGTCTAGTGCAAAAACGATAGCCAGAAGCTCTTTCTCCGTGACTATGTAGTTTAGCTGGGCTAGATCCATCGTCTTGCTAGCATAATAGATAACATATGAGACATTCCCATTCCACTGCCCGAGGACCGCTTCCAACGTGTAGTCGCTGGCATCACACATAATTTAAAAGGGTAAACTCCAGTTGGGTGGTTGAATAATAGGAGTTGTTATCAACGAATTCTTTAACTTGTCGAAGGCAGCTTTGCACTCGGCACTGAAGATAAACTCGACATCCTTCTAAGGAGCTCGCATAGTGTCCTGGAGATATTAGAAAAAACTTTGATAAACCTCCTGTAGAATCTGGCCTGTCCTAAAAAGGAACGCACTTCCTTCTCTTTCGTGGGGTACGACAGAGTTTGAATTAGATCAATCTTTACTTTGTCTACCTTCAATCCTCGTGCAGACACCACATGTCCTAGAACAATCCCTTGTTGAACCATGAAATGGCATTTCTCGTAGTTGAGCACTAGGTTGGTGTCGACACATCGCTCCAGAACTCCTTCTAACTTGGACAAGCATTCGTCGAAAGAAGTCTCGTACATAGAAAAATCGTCCATGAAAACTTCGATGCTCTTCTCCACGAGATCAGAAAAGATACTCATCATACAGTGCTGGAACGTGGCTGGTGCGTTACATAACCCAAAAGGTATTCGCCTATAAGCAAAAGTGCCGAAGGGGCAAGTAAAGGTTGTCTTTTCTTGATCCTGAGGGGCGATCACGATTTGATTATATCCAAAGAAACCATCTAAAAAAAAATAATGTGATCGTCTCGCCAGTCGTTCAAGCACTTAATCAAGGAAGGGAAGAGGGAAGTTATCTTTACGAGTGGCAGAATTTAGCTTCCTATAGTCGATGTACACATGCCAGCTGTTAACTACTCGTGTAGGCACTTGCTCGTTCTTCTCATTCTTGACCACTGTAATCCCTGTCTTCTTTGGAACGACCTGGACGGGGCTTATCCATTTGCTGTCAGAAATTAGATAGATGATTTCTATGTCTAATAACTTGATGATTTTCTTCTTGACCACCTCCATCATTGGTGGATTCAGACTACTTGGCATTTGTTGAGATGGCTTGGCTTCTTCTTCTAGAAAAATGTGGTGCATGCAGAGTGAGGGACTCAACCCCTTATGTCGGCCACCTTCCACCCTACTGCTCCTTCGTACTATTTTAGGATGTGTACACCTTTCTTCTTGATCTTCACTAAACTTGTTTGACACAATTACTGGCAATGTGTTATTATCTCCCAAGTACGCGTACCTCATATGAGTTGATAATTCTTTTAATTCAAGATCGGGAGCTTGCACAATCGAGGGTAGGAATTTGCTCGTTGAGAGTGGTAGCTCCAGAACTGGGGGTTCTCGTAATGGTTGCAAGGTACTGGCTTGGAACAACTCGCTCGTACTCGTGCTTGTTTCACAGTCAGAGTGTTCAGCAACTCTGGCGAACATCACATCCAAATTATCTTCGAGTTCTTCTTCTTGAGGAAATTCCTCTGTTGGCTCCAATTCCGATATTTTGTTCATAGAGTGTTAATTCCTGGGGTGCTTCATAGCATCAAAGATGTTAAACATTACGACCTCGCCGTCAAATTCCAAGCTAATCATCCCATTAGCACCATTGATATCCATGCGTGATGTTAAGATAAATGGTTGTCCTAATAACATGTGGACTGTATCCCCTTGTGGGTCCTCATTCATGTACAAAACATAAAAATCGACTCGAAACACCAAAGTGCCTACGTGGACCAACACGTCTTCAATTATTCCAATTGTTCGAGTATTTGTCCGATCAGCTAGTTGAATGATCATTCCTATTTCTTGCAACGGGCCCAGCTTCAAGGCTTTGTAGATCGAGTAGGACATGAGACTGATGGATGCTCCTGAATCTATCATGACCTTTGTGAAATGCATGTGTCCAATGGCGCATAAGATTCTAAACATCTCTAGGTCTTTACATTTAAGGGGCATCTTTCTCTGGATCATTACGGTGACGTTTGCCCCGACTTTCACTACTTCCCTTTCCTTGTGCTTTCGCTTATTGGTGCAAAGATCCTTCAGAAACTTAGCATACTTTGGGACATGTTGTATTGCTTCAACGAGTGGAATAGTGATCTCAACATTCTTGAATAACTCAACGATTTCCTTTTCCTGCTCTGCCTTATGAGATTTCTCAAAACGACTTGGAAAGGGTACAGGTGCCTTGTCAACTGTCTTTTTGTGAGTTGCCACATCAGGGTTTTCCTTTCGTTTCTCCACCACGGATGGGCTCGTTTCCAGTGTATCCTTTCTACTGGTAGTCACTTCTTGCTCAACTACCTCAGACGTAAAAGTTTTAGGAGGTGGTGCCTCAGTTTCCAACTCTTTCCCACTCCGCAGCTATATAGCACTGACATTAACTTTTGGATTTACCTCTATTTGTTAGGGCAATTGTCCAGACCCTTGACTTTCGTATTTTTTCATACCAGTTGCTAGTTGGCTGACTTGATTCTCCAGATTCTTCATACCCGCTCGGGTTTCCTGCTGGAACTTTAAGGTCTCATTTTGGAATTGTGCAGAACTCGCAGCCATAGACTTAACCAGGTCTTCTAAAGATAGGCCAGGGTCAGCCTGAGCAGTGTTATTCTGAAATGTCCCGGACTGGTAATTTTCCCATATCCTGTTGACTGATTGTTCTGATTATATCGGCTCTGTCCAGGATTAGAATTCTGTACATTTTGGTTGCTCTGGTTTTCATAACGGAGGTTTGGATGTCCTGGATCATATGTGCCCATATTGGCATTCCATCTTCCACGGGGTGGTCCATTATATTCTCCCATCGCAATTGCTTCTGCTGTCTCTGGATCGTCATACAGCATGGGGCACGTATCCATTGGATGATCCGTTTCAGAGCAAATACCACATGCCTTAACTTGGTGGATCTTCTTGATCTAGTTCGTAGCCAATTACTTAACTAAAGAGGTCATCTCAGAAAGTTGTGTTTCCAGTTTTGAATTCGAGCTTGTGCTGACTTCGTTCACCTTATTAGGTGCTTGTCTGCTTACTGCGAACTGTTGTGTGTTATCTGCCATGTTTGCGATTATTTCCTTGGCCTCCTGAGGTGTTTTATCTGACATAGCACCTCCACAAGCAGCATCTACCAAGCAACGATCATAGTTGAGAAGTCCTTCGTAGAAATGTTGAATCAGTAACTCGTCATTGATTTGATGGTTGGGACAACTAGCAGTGAGTTTCTTGAATCGTTCCTAGTACTCGTACAAAGATTCACCTTCCTCTTGACGAGCTCCACAAATTGCCTTACGAGTTACTGCTGCTCGAGTGGTAGGAAAATAACGATTATCTGCATCTGCTGCCACGAGTTCACCGTTCCTGATGGTAAATAATAGAATAATTCCTTTGCAGAGTCTTTAAGAGAAAATGGGAAGGCTCTGAGCTTGAATTGTTCTTCTGTTACTCATTGAGGCTTAAACGATGAGCACGCGATGTGGAAATCCCTCAAGTGTTTGTATGGATCCGCTCCAGTAAGTCCATGGAACTTAGGAAGCAGATGTATGAGACCTGACTTCAACTCAAAGTTAACGTTAAGCTCAGGGTTGTCTATGCACAGTGGTTGCATAATTGCAGTAGGCTGAACCAGTTGCTTCAGTGTCCGATTATTGTTATTGTTGTTATCCTCTGCTTTAACCATTTGAACTTGTATTTGCTCTTCTGGATCGTGAAACGATTCTTCTGAGATAGGTGTTGATTCTTCTGACTCATAGTCCGGTGGTGCTGATGAGCTATTACTCGCGGAAAATCTGTCTTGGAAAAAATTAGTGGTTAGCTCAGTGTGCTGAAAAAGTGTCTCCTGTTCTAAAGTTCGTGCTCTATGTCTGGTGATTCGTCCTTCAAAATTCATGCACACAGCGAAGCGTTATCAATGTAGCACAAAACAAAACAAACTCAAGAGAAGAAAAATAAAACTCATTAGTAATGAAAATTTTTGCCCGGCAACGGCGCCAAAATTTGACCGACACCGAACCCATCGTTAAAAGCAGGGTACTGGGTCAAAGATAAGATTTATGTTCCAAGGCTTGACTACAACTAAGTAGCTAATGGCAAGCACGGATGTCGAACCACAGAGAGAAATGTTTGCTTACTCGTTTTAAATATATCTTCGTTTAAGTTCACAAAATAACATTAAATACAAAGATTGTGGGGGTTTGGAGTTGTTGTGAGATCGTTGGGTATGAATGAGAATACGGAGATGCAATATGCAATGAACTAAGATGTAAATGCGTGAAACTCAATCAAAAGCATGGATCGGATAACTCAAGTAGTAACGAGCAAAGGTCATTGGCGGAGGCCTCTTGGTTCCCAGTCCTGATAAGGTGAGGCTTGGTCTACACTCGCTCATTTGTGTGCAATCCAATTCACCTCACTCAGGGAGTCGATTACCACTGAGTAAATCCTTGCTACTCGTTAGCCCGAGTGCGTTACAGGAGCTAACGAGGCAGCTCTTTTACTGAGGCATTGAACTGAATCGGATCCCACAGACTCATGATGTCGGCCTGAGGAACCCAACCTGAAATTTTGCCTTAGACACACAGGTGTCTAACAGCTCATTCATGTTCACCACGCTTAGAGCACCACCAGAAATAGTGAGAGATGAATCTAACTAAACACTCAAGTGCAATGAAAGATAAAAAATCTAAGCTCGTGGGAAAAATGACAGTAACTCAAGATTCCTACTCCTTGATGCTCATGGTCTCACTCGTTGCCATTGATTGACACAAGTGTTTCTGTCGATAAGGAATCTCCACGAGGAAAAGAGGAAGAAGACATGGAATCGGTCACCACATCTTCAACCCACTCTCCTAAGAAGCACTTCCATGGATCCTAGAATCCAGAAATTGCTCTTGCCTATTGTTTCTCTTCCCTTCGAAAATGATTTGGAAATGATGCAAGAGAGAGAAGGGAGGATGGAGAACATATGTTGCCATTGATTTCATTGTTTCCATGATGATTTACAATGGATGAAGGATGCAATGCAATAGACAAGTGAAGAACTCGACAACTCAGAAAAGGGTCATTCCTTTCGCTAGAGAATTTCTTACAAAATGCCTAGGCCTCGACAAAACCCTCTTCACGAATTAAAAAGGTCTCTATTTATAGGCAGAGCCTCACGTGCTGAGCAGCTGCCATTTAATACAAAATTACAATTCGAATGGTCCCCCATGGAATGACGCGTGTCCTCTGCAACTTCTGATTTGCAGAGAATATTTGCAGAGTGGGACTCATTCCATTGCAAGGAATTATTTGCAACTGTCATCACAGGATGACGCGTGTTGTGGTCCCAGAATTCCAACTGCTGCTTTTTCCAGGTTGAACAATGTGCTCGTTCTGTGAAGGAGGAGGTCGACGAGTGTTATCCCATTCGTTCATCGTGTTTTCCTCATACCTGTTTCTTGGCCTTGACACTGCAGTCGTTCTTCGCTAGAGAATCCTGGTACTCGTTTGATTCTTAAAAGTGGAATATGCACGAGTTGGGCCTTTGCATTCGTTTTGTGCCTACTCGTTGCTTTCCTTGTCTTGATGAAGACGGGCTCGTTTCTTGTTAGAAACAAATTTTCACACTGTTTCGGCCTTAAATACTTCATCTTTGATATTCTTACTCTGGAATTCACAAGTTATCAATTACGAGTTAGGTGTTGGGCATTAGAGCATAAAAACACAACTTTATTTCATGAAAATGATGAGAATAAGCGCACATAAAATATTGTTGACCCTTGATGATTGATGTTTTGATGATAATATGCACTTAATGTGGTTGATGGATTGGTTTGTTTAGTTTTGATAAGTGAAAGGTTTCAAGACCATGGATTGATGACTTTGGATGAGCTACATTTTGTTCATAAAGTTTCTACTGCTCTACACGTTTGATGCTCATAGTACACGTCTGCTTTTATAAAGGCTCCATGAAGCCAACGTCTAGTACTGCACGTCTGCAACATCATGAAGTCTGGTTCTTCATACAATGAAGATTCAATGAAGGCCACGTCTGATTTCAAGATTATCCACGACTGAATTCAAGCCTGACCACGTCTGCATACAAGCTTATACACGACTGCTCCATACTCATGAAGAACAGACGCAACATCATCACTATAATCATCATGAAGATTTTGAAGAAACGTGTGTGTCCTGTTAAAAGCTTAGGATCCAATGTAAGGAAGTCTTATACTTTATTTTAATGCTTAGATCAGTCTTATGGAGGATCAATATTCACACACACACACAACTTTGATCTTTATAAAGTCTGTTTTCAAGTTACTGAATTCTGCTCGAGGAGTCGACCCCTCCTCTGAGCTGGGCAGAATCGGATTTTACTAGAATTTACATAAATCTGCCCATGTGTTTTTAATCCTTATCCAATATGTTTTAATTGATTTGAGATATAATTTGAATAATATTTCGTGACATAATATCATTGGATATTGAGATTTACAAAAGATTTGAAGAGGATATTTTATTTTGG
>JAOWBR010169291.1:3996-20626 GCA_028571145.1 Dionaea muscipula
ATAAGCTTTGGTGTTTGAATGCCTTCATTTTTCCTGGAATTATCCGAAAGTTTATCATATTCAGCGTGAATTAAATTACAACATGTGATTATTTTTTGGTGGAGTTCTAGAGTTGAAAAGGTTTTTGTTAAATTATTGCAGATGATGGTGGTTGTGTGCATTTAGTAGGAAAATCAGGGTATTTGAATAGGTTTTTCTAGTTTCTCTGAGTATAAGGAGATTGCCAGATAGTGTAATCCTAAAGGGTCTTTTAACCGGTGTTTCACTCTTAAGCATTTCTAATTAGCAAAAGAAAGCGCAAAATGAAAATCGTTATGGGATCCTGATGGACCTTAGGGCCAAAATTCAAGGACAAATATGCTATATAGTAGTTTTCGTATGCTCAGTTGCAAGATGCTTAATTAAGTTGTGAAACGCATCCAACTGTTCATTATCATTTTACTCACTGTTCACCAATCATGTTGTTACTGTCAGAAACTACACCAGAAATAAGTTTTTTCTGTGCTGCTTGGCTTTATCTTTGTGTTTCTGACCTTGTTTATTTATTTGCAGCCAGAAAAAGTGAAGTTTGATTTAAGATTGGGGCAAAGCAAGCCCCTTTATAATGCTTTCAAAGCTATTCAAGAATCATCTGACTGGCAGAATTTGAGCGAGGCTCGTAAAAGGATTGTGGAGAGTAAGTGTCTCTCGTTCTACTTTTTTGCAGAATCAAGATTCAAAAATCAACTGAATAGGTGGGACATGTGTATGAGGAGTCAGGAGACCTTCGTGTTTCTTGTTTCAGCTTCTTATTGTAGCTCTTTGATGATGATGATGATTTTAGCTCTTTGATTTGCAGCCCAAATCAAGCAGGCTGTACTTCAAGGTGTTTCTCTTGATGATGAGAAAAGAGAGCAATTTAACAAGATTGTTCAGGTCATAATACATTCTTGATTTCTCTGTGTTCTCTTCTTTCCTTTGATAAAGGTTGAAGTTTGTTTGTTTTTATATACAAATATGTAGAGCATATACATTACATGTAACCAAAGATGCTCCTAACAGTCATCATGTGTTTGGGGCAGCTTGGAGTCTTCTGTGTTTCAGTATATCTCAAAGTGCTTGAATAGGACAATGATTCTCATCTCCCATAAAAATCGAGAAGTCAAAATGAAATTATTTCCTTGAGAGTTCTATTTTCTCATCCTCAGTTAGTTGATTGAGGGCATTACTCGGAACTGGAATGGCATTGAGAAATCCTTGTATGCGAGAAATGTTTGGTTTGGTTCCATAGTATGTTGCTTGAGGAAAATAGTGTGGCGTTCTACTCAAATAGTTGAGATAACCTGAAAGTACCTAGTTTCTGTAGGATATGATCTTAAGATAACTGACATCCTTGATTCTGTTTAAGAACTTATATTCTGAGTATATTCTTCTGCATCAACATGCCTTTGATGGAATTCTTTGAATGGGATTGGTAGCCCATGGTTATTACATGACTTGCCTGGGTGCTGGTGTATTTCTGGCTGACATTTCTCTGCAAGGGAGATGGTTACAGGAGTTGAAGAGACTATCTGAAAAATTCGAGGAAAATGTTCTTGATGCTACAAAGAAGTTCGAGAGATTAGTGACTGATAAGAAAGAAATTGTAGGACTGGCTGCAACTGCTTTAGGTTTGGCTGCTCAAACAGCAGTATCTAAGGTATACTCATATTTCATACCTTCAGTTGAATGCATGATGATTTATGTCCACTTTAGGTGAAGATAGTGTTGAGAATGACATGAGTGCTTTCTTCATCCTTGTATCGCAACAGGGTCATGAAAATGCTACTCCTGAAAATGGACCGTGGATTATCACATTAGACGCACCAAGTTATCTCTCTGTTATGAAATATTGTCAAAACCGGTCTTTGCGTGAGGAAGTATACCGTGCCTATGTCACCCGTGCATCTTCTGGTGATCTAGACAATACAGAAATCATCAATCAGATATTGAAGCTTAGGTTGGAAAAGGCCAAGCTTCTTGGTTATAGCAACTATGCAGAGGTAAGTTTGTTAATGCCCGATAGCTAACCTAAATTGTATCCTTACACGGAACAGTATTTGGTCAGCACTTGCCTCATAATAGTCCCGACTATTATCTCTGCTAAACTTGTGGTGCAAATAGGACGTTCCTTGGTGCGCAAGTGCTCCCTGGCTAATGCGGGAGTATAGAGAGGGCGTGCATATATGCATGCAGTTTCACGTCTCGAGCCCGTGACCAACAGGTCACTAGTGGAGCAATTTACCGTTGCGTCAAGGCTCGTCCTTTACTTGTGGTGTAAATAGGCTATCAGAATTTTAGTCTCGTATTGTGTCCTGAATGAAATTAATTCTTCTAGGTCAGCATGGCAATGAAAATGGCTACTGTTGATAAAGCAGAAGAACTTATAGAAAAACTTCGTGTTGCTTCATGGAACCCGGCAACTAAAGGTAAGGATTTGTTTTTGTCAAAGAGTACATCTCCATTCGTCTTACAATATTTTGATTTTCAAATGTTTTTTTTTTTTTACTTCCATTGCTTTGAAATGATTTTCTGTTCTCTCACTAGCCTTGCAAAATTCATCAGTGTGGGAAACGACATGATTTTAGCAGCTCCTTTTGTAGGCGTTTTGATTTGCTTTTACCTTTTATTTTCTTTTGGGTTTGTTCAGTAGACGGCTTTGAGAAATATTCTCTTGGTTCTTGTTTAACTGTGCTTTGCACCTTTTTGGGGATTGAATTTATGATCTCGTGCTTGTGTCTTGCAGATGTTGAAGACATAAATGATTTCTCCAAGAAGCAAGGTGCACCAGAGGCTGATAACTTGACCCATTGGGATATTAGTTTTTGGAGTGAAAGGCTTCGAGAAGCCAAATATGACATTAATGAGGTTAAACTGCTTCATTTTTAGTCGATCTGTTAATGTTGTAGGTTACCCTAACATAGTCTTTTAACAAGGTTTTATTATCATGCACCACTTGTCTATGTACAAGTTATTAATTGCTTTCTGCGCTCCTGTTGAACTTGCGTCCAACCTAAATTTAATATGCTAAAAGGAGATTATGTTAATCAATCCAATGTTTTTACTAAGTTATTTGTATGGCTCAAATGATAGAGAGAGGAAGTGTGCTGGATAGATAAGAATCACGTTATATAGCTATCTAGTAAGCTATTTAATACATATGATATTATCTGGGATTGGGATTTAGAAAGATAAACAGGAAACTCTGGACAAACCAGATAAGTAGCTGGTTATCATAATCCTTTTGCTTTATGTTAAAGTTGGTCATCTATCTCTTGATGATGTTAAGGAACATTATGAATTTTCTTTGTAATTTAGAGTGAAAAAGAGAGAGTTGAAATAGTGTAAGGGGATTGGAAATGAGGAGGAGGTTCACTAGAGGGGAGAAGAAATTCTGGAGAAGGGGGAATTGGAGAGACATCAGATAGAAAAATGGTGAAATCCAATGCAGGATTTTTTAGTTTTCAGCTGGCACTCCTATGCCCATTAACTTGGTGGACAACACAATATGATAATGTTTTCTCAGAACACTTTCCATATGACATGTTTCATTTTCTAAGAGTATCCTGGAGAATTGTGAGAGCTTTTACAAAAGAATGATTCTCCTATAAGCATTGTTGAAGCTGAAGTAGATGATGGGTGATTTCAGCAGAAAGAAGTTCAATTTGCTCATATAATGTTTAGCTGATGGTAGAATGCTGTGGGGTGATTTGGGGAACGGTGATACAATCTGGAAACTACATGCACTGTGTTCAGCCATGCTCACACTCTTGCACTTGTGGGATGATTGGTTAAAGTCTGAAGTATGTGGAGAGGAAAAGCTGATGCATTGCTGGTCTTAGCAATTTTCCCTCTTCGAGTGAGAATGGTTGGAAGTTGTGGTTCTTATCTACCAGGGTTTGGCTACAACATTAATTCTCTAGTACCTGTAGTAGAAAGCTTAGCTTATGTTTGAGATGTTTGATCTTTGACAACTGAACCCTTCAGAGTTTTCTGCTGACCTTACACACTGGATTGAGGATTTGCTCGGAGGGGAACCTGTACAAAGTGAGAATATTTTTTTATACAAGGGAGGGCTGGTCAAAGTTTAGAAAAAGATAGTGTTTCCCACTCCATTTCCCTTCCTTTTCCTTAGATGAATTTGGATAGGATGATTTAAGTTAAAGACTAGCTTCTTTGGGTTTCTCTTGTACAAACTTCTTTCTGAGTCTCTGACTAATACTTGGGATCTGGAGTTGGAAGAGGACAAGACACAAATTCCATACAGTTTATCCTTTTATTTAAATCAGGTTTGTTTGGTTTAGTGATCCACACTTTTGCAGATATAGTCCTTTCTGGAGCCTTGATATTGACGTGAACCTGTTTAGTTGTGGAGAAAGAGAAACATTGCTTTCTTCTATTTCTTTCAGTTGTAAAATTCATCACTACTTGTGTATATGGCCATTTCATGTTGGGTAGATCGATTGTAATGCCTTGGAAATGTTATGGAATTTTGTGTATACTGAGTTGTTCCGTGCCTTGTTTTTGCTTATTAATGAATGTAAGATTAGGGCGGAGGCGGACTGAAAGATTAGGAACTTAAAAGAGTCCCTTTGGCATCATTTTATTGCTGTTTTGCTTAGGTTTTCTACTGTAGGAAAAAACATGTCTTATGCCCTCCTTTGGCTGTATGTCCTTGGTTTCATTTTGGCGGGATATTAGATATGTCCTGTAGATTCATGAATTTTGGTTGTTAATTCTGTAGGAGGAGCTCCGTCCATATTTTTCATTGCCGAAGGTTATGGATGGCTTATTCAGTCTGGCCAACACTCTATTTGGAATCAATATTGAGCCAGCTGATGGTTTAGCTCCAGTAAGAATTGATAAACCATCACCCTTGCCCTGTTAAGAAACTAATCACTTGCTTTATACTTTGTTTAATTTAGTGATTTTCTCTGATTTAGGTTTGGAATGATGATGTCAAGTTCTATTGCCTTAAGGATGCTACTGGTGCTCCTATAGCATACTTCTATTTTGATCCATACTCTCGCCCATCTGAAAAGAGAGGTGGTGCGTGGATGAATGAGGTCATCTCACGAAGTAGTTTATTATCACATGATAATTCTTCTGTGAGATTACCAATTGCTCATGTCATCTGCAATCAAACACCACCTGTTGGAGACAAGCCTAGCCTAATGACCTTCCGCGAGGTGAGCGACTCGCTGATTCTGAACATTTTTACGATGTTTTCCCTTGCCTTACCATGAGTGATTTTGTGCAGAGTAATTATTAGTCAAAGGTAGGGCATTTCCCTTTATCAGAGGAACATTTATACCATAAACAATTGCTCTAATTTTAGCCTTTGGATATAAAAATGTATTATTCTATGAAACAGACGTATGCTATAAAGAAAGAATGCCGCTATTCCCAATGAATATTGAACTATCTGCTTGCCAGTTATAGTGAGATATTGAATTGGTTATAAATCCCTTTCGTTGAGAAAGAGAATTTTAATTTGGATCATTATAAAATGAAAGAAGTGGTGTTGGTCGTCCACTCATTACACTGAGCTTCAGTAGTTATGTGGTTTGATTGTGACTAATGCAAAGGTGAATCTAAGTGAAGTGTATTATTTGCTTGTCCGACCACATGTTGAGTTTCCTAGGTGGAAATTGCAGGTTGAGACAGTATTCCATGAGTTTGGTCATGCACTCCAACATATGCTGACAAAGCAGGATGAGGGTCTTGTTGCCGGTATTCGGGGAGTAGAGTGGGATGCAGTTGAGCTCCCTTCACAATTCATGGAAAATTGGTGTTACCACAGGTAGCATTTTTATTTTGAATATATGTTCTTCCTTTTGCTTAGTATTACCGTGTTGAGTGCCTAAACAATTGTAGGAGAAACTTTACACAAGTGCTCGGTTTCTATAGTGAATAGTCAAATTGTAGTACCTCATCCTAACATTAGAGAACAAAGAAAATGACTTTGATTATAAGCATGAAAGAATCATTCTCGGACTACAAGCTCATCTCCATTATGGGTCAGTGAGGATAACTAGGCCAATGTTTGCCTCGAGGCAGTGCAGCTGGTTGCAGAGCAAACCCAAGCCTTTTAATGGGTATTGGTTTCCATGGTGAGCACACCCATTTATTTAGGAAATAAAGAGCTTCTCACCAGTCAATAAGGGCAAGGGGTTTAGATGCACTGACGTGGGCTTGGACACTAGTGGAATTGCATTGTGTTCATTGCAACGTGTGGAAGACTTTTGAATTCTTTTCTTATCTGCAGGCGCGTTGAAGTCCAGTGCTAGACAATAGCTTTATTTTCCTTGACCTGGAATATCATTACTAATTTGATTTTTGTTCCTTTCATGTCACAAATTTTCTTTTATGTTAGTCTATAATTATACCTGTTGGCATTGTAGCTTGTTATTCATTATTTATTAGTTATCTGAAGCATAACTCTAAAATGTGTGCCTCTATTCTCATGCAAGAAGACACTAAATGGGGCTAGAGTTCTGCAGTCATTTTATGTTCTAATACCTAATTTTGATAGGTATTTAATTGGCGTTGAACTGATACAAACAAGGTTGCATGCCAAACTGCCTTATATAGTTCTATTAAAAAAATTTCTATTGCTTGTCTGGTTCCTCATTTACAAAGTTTTACTGTTTATGAAGAAAAACAAGAGAAAGAAGAGGACCAGTAAGTGCAATGTAAAGGAAGTAATATCATGACTATCTATCCTCTTCAAAACCTTCTTGCAGTGGTTCTCATTTTGCTCAAAGTTTCTTTAGAGTATGGAAATAAAGCCAGTCCCCCTGCATTTACTCTTTTTAATGTGCCTATCTCCAACCTTCTTTGTTGGTGCTCCAGGGACACTTTGATGAGTATTGCAAAACACTATGAAACTGGGGAGAGTCTATCTGAAGATGTCTATCAGAAGCTTCTTGCAGCTAAGACGTTCCTTTCTGGCTGGTTAACTCTTCGTCAGGTAAAATCATCTCTTTGATGCTACTCTTTGTCTTGCTACCTTTCATTAGTCATGCATGATATGTTAGGCGGTTCTCCTATGGTCAATGGGGTATACTCAGTTGTGTATAATCTGGTCCACTCTTTGCTTTCCTTCATTTGATCGTACTTTTTAAATGACTTGTTCTTTTCCTCGGAATTTGTAGTGAAAAATATGCCATAATTGAGCCTCCTTTGTTGAAAATCTAGATGAGGGCATTTCAGGAGAAAATACTACAATAAACAAGGGTGGAAGAGAGTTGAGAGGCAATAATAATTCAACATTACTTAATGCTTTACTAATCTCATATCAACACAAGCGTTTATATATGCTCAAATGCTATTATATGGAGACAATGCATATAGTCATGAATGATAAAGATGGGTTTCAGACAATTTGATAACTGTGGTACTAATAGAATATGACATCAACCTATAGCCTATTACATCACTGTGCAAACTCTTGGAATACGATGCCACAAGTAACCATGTAAAGCTCTTGTTGAGCTCTCATCAATCATCAGCATCATGATACACTAATATTACAAATTTACTCTATTCCAACATCTATTTCGTCAGAAGTCAATTGTTTATAGGGCCAAGGAGTAGTCTCTGTATAGTATTAATGGAATGTTTAAAGTATAAAGACTCAAAAATGTGTGTACTTTATCTTGAAGTTCAAGTCACTGGGAACAAAAGAATTGTACGTTTATACAAATTACACCTGACTCATTTTCTGCTCTGCTTTTTAGATGGATTTTTGTGGGTTTTCTATCAATGGGGCATGTTCTTTGATGCTCTACCTTGTTCTTGCTGGCCATGAAGGGATGAAATTTACCCTACGTTAAAAATCTTTGATATCTTATAAGTAGCTGCATAATGATTTGGGCCCACAGACTTCTTTTTGTTCTTTGCCAACAAGGTCCCAATCGGTATCGTCACTATCATCAATACCCTCAAAATCATCAAGATTGTCAAATTTGTCCTCCCTCTCCTTCAGAAACGGAAAGATTGTCTATGGTGCTTGCAAGATATGCTGCGTGTTCTCTTTTAGTTCTGGATATGGCTAACTATTTTACAAGGCCTTGTGTGAGCAGATAAGATTTGCAACTGTTGATCTGGAGCTGCATTCCAGATTTGTACCTGGTGGGTCAGAATCCATTTTTGATGTTGACCAAAAGGTCTGCAGGAAAACACAAGTGATCCCTATCTTTCCGGATGATCGCTTTCTTTGTAGCTTCAGCCATATATTTGCAGGTTCTCTATTGTCTTTACAGGATGTTCTTTTCCATCTGACCCTATCACAAGTGTTCTTTATAACTTTGTCATAACCTACTCCTTGATTGTCAGGTGGATATGCTGCCGGTTATTACAGTTACATGGTATG
Source organism: Dionaea muscipula (assembly GCA_028571145.1). NCBI lineage: Eukaryota > Viridiplantae > Streptophyta > Magnoliopsida > Caryophyllales > Droseraceae > Dionaea > Dionaea muscipula. The sequence continues at coordinate 12,392 of JAOWBR010169291.1, forward strand.
TTGATATGTTCTCTCTCCAACCTTAAGTTGCGGCAACCTATCACAACCAATGCTTTAGATCACATAAAATGAAAACACGGAATATGTAGCCGATTCCACCTAGTGGGATAGGGTCTAGCCGATGATTATGATGACCACTACGTTTTTCACCCCTTAGTTTTCCTGCTTTTGGAAATGATAAAATCCATGCTGCTGACACATTATAACTTTTAATACTGGGGTTTTTTTCCCTTTTATGTTCAAGTTAGTGCAATATCTCCTCCTGAAAAGGTCATCCTATTGTGTTTACATTGTTGTAATTATGGGTGTATATATTTGACTGTTGTGCCATCTCTGAAAGCAGTTACAATTTTGCAGTGGGCAGAGGTTTTGTCCGCAGATGCCTTCTCAGCTTTTGAAGATGCTGGATTGAATGATGAAGAGGTATTTTATTCATGGTTATCGTAATGGGTTTGTAATGTAGCAATATTCCATACACCGTCCTTGAATTTCATAATCTGCGATTCTGCATGAATGCACACGTATAGCTTTATGTGCCTCGTATACAGTCTATCCTTCAATCTTCTTTTCTGATTGTTTCTAATCTGCATGAATACAAAGTATAGCTTTATGGGCCTCACATTGTAAGCCAAATGATGATCCCTTATACTTGGTAACTAATGAGGTCCTAGTTGCTGCCATAAGTTTCTAGGACCATATTGAGGCCATTACTTCTAGTCTTCTTCTGTGGATCATATGCTGCCATGTAGTCTTATGCAAGACTATATTTCAAAAGTTGGCTTCTCAAATATCATTGAACTCCATTCTGGCCCATCTTTCACCTCTGTTGTTCCTTCGATTCAGATAAATGTTTCTTTTGGGTGTCAGAGACCATTGTAAATGTTCTTGCTGCTTATTGTCACGGTTGCTGGACTTCTATTCCCTTTCCTCAATTTCGAAATGATGTCTTGTACTCTACTAAAATCCTTGAACTCCTTACTCTCCGTGTGTCTTGTGCCAGTTTTTCAGTTGGCTCATATTCGTGTCTGTTTGTTTTGCTGGCTTCACGAGGCTTTGCTACCTATCGCTCTCATTTGTCATTATACTACCAAGCATTTTCTTTAAGCATGGTTTTACTAAGTGCATGATAGATAGCATGAGTGAGCTCTCAACACCTTAAATGAGATGGAGTTTAGAGAGGATCATTGGAGATACAAATCACTTGCTTCATACTTGTTGAAGCTGGCATAAGGATGCCCATAGCTATACTTGGAGAACTGTTAGCTCCATAACCGAACCATTACCGAACTAACCTTATCAAATTCAGTCGTCCACAGACTGGGATCAGGTACACGGGTTTGTCAACATGGTTCCAGTCTATTCCATTTGTCAAGTCAAGATATATGCCAGTGGCTTCATAATTTGCGATATATTCCTTGTTGCCTCTGTAATCTGGAATAACAAGTGGGATCTTTAACATTCATTATTCCACAGGCTGTGAGGGAGACTGGGAAGAGGTTCCGAGATACTATTCTTGCCCTTGGGGGTGGCAAAGCACCTCTTGAGGTTCGTTTTGTTGTTAGAATACTTTACAGTTCTTCATGTCTTCTCAGAATTAGCATAACACTTGTCTCTCCAACCTTCCTTAGGTTTTTGTGGAATTCCGAGGCCGTGAGCCATCTCCTGAGGCGCTTCTCCGGCATAATGGCCTATTACCTGTGACAGCCTCAGCATGATGACTTTGATGGAACTTGTGAAAGCTTGAGCACATGCACTCAGGTAAAGTTGCTTGTTAAACTCAAACCTTTTTGGATTGGTGTGTGGATTGCAGAAATATGTACATTGAATACACATGAATTTTGTTTCTCTTTCTCCCGATAATGTACCAATGTGTTCACCTTGTCCCATTCCATCCCGGAATCCACAACCTCCTGATCCTCCAATCCCCCCAAAAGTAAAACAACCCTGGCCACAACCTGGGAAATCGTCTCTTCTTGCAGGTCAGCGCAATTTTTTCAGCAGTGCTGAATGAAATCAACCGATTGCTCCAAAGTAGCAATTGTTGCTGCTTTCTTCAATTTTTTCAGTAGACTTCCATGGTATGTTTATTGAAGCAAGTTCCTGTGATGTAACTTTGCGCAGTATCCTGTCGCCCCTTCCTCACCACCACTCCCCACAAAGAAAAAATAAGAGAGAGAAAAGAGAAGAGGAAACTGGATGATGTTTAATGTGCATGTTGCATGCATACAAGTTTTAAGGGTACGAAACGTTTTGGTTGTTCCATACAGTTGTGCTTTAACCTTGGAAGATGTTATTTCTCTTGTTATTTTCAGGCACAAATGTATCAGAACGCATTAAGAGGCTGTGGAGCTGGTACGGGAGCTCCATATGTATTTTCATTTGGAAGAGGTTTAAGCTCAGTTCACATTGACGGACGGACAGTGATGAAAAGTGGATTGTGGATCAAGAAACCCACCCTCCATGTGAAGCGATATTATTCAAATGTCGCCACTCCGTTACTTTGATTTAGCAATAAATAAAGTGATGTCGCTGTGGTTCATTCTTGTTTAATTCTCATTGGGTCCCCTCCCCGCTATGTCTATGATCTCATGGACTAAGTATAAACTTTGGAGGTGGATTTTGCAAGAATTCCTTCATATAAACTTTGGAGGTGAATTGAATTTATCTTAGAGTACATATAGTTTTCCAACAATTTTCCACAATTACAGCATGGAATAGAACTACAGCACTATTTATACGTTCAACTCAATAGCACTGTCTGTCACAGGGCCAAAACTTGGGAGAAACAACAAAATACAAGCAACTAGTTACAGCAAACTAGGCGCACAACTATTATCTCACCTAATCCTTGCTTATTAGTTTTGTAATGGGTTGAGCTTCACCAATGAAATGTTCTCATCAAGAAAAAACATATTACATGCATGCAAATCAGTAACATTTCTTCAAAGCATCAATCTATCTTCTTCAATAATCTACAAAAACGGCTAAGATCAAGTGTATTAATCTATTAATCAAAGCATAATCCAACAAGTATCCTCATAGAGCAGCAAATATATGAGAAAAACATCAAAGCAGTTAAAATGTATACAAACAACACAAAATCAGATTTGTCTATGACCCTTTTGATTTTGTAAAACCATAAAGACTTGCATGGCAGGAGAGAGCATGAATCCTCTTATTCGTAGCATGCTCAATATGACGACAAGATCATATATCCAAGCTCAAGCCTGAAATTCAGGGTACTTAAAATCACACACAAATTATGCCTTGTACAGAAAAGATTGTTTTAGATGAATCCTGTGTAGAAAATTTGAGAGGTAATTTCTATATAGAATAGGAAATTACATGCACTCAATTGTGTTTAACACTCATAATTTTATACACATCACACACCTAGACAACACCAATTTACACAACTCTTTTGTGTTTACTCGTTGCTTGATCTTGTGTTGTGTTTTTACAATGAATTGATGAGCTCCTTTTATAGCATAAGGAAGCCCACAATTTTTGACTAACAAAGGGAGTGGAGTTTTGGTCGGCAATAATTTTCCACAATTGTGTGCTGCACGTTTTCCATTTCTCTATCGTCTTTATTTGACTAAGAAAAAATAAGGGGGAAAGAGAGTTGGACGGTGAGTTATTTTAACACAATCAGCATCGGCAAAGGCGTGGAGAGAGCCCTCAGCTGCTGGGCGAAGTAGCAGACCATGATAAGGAGTCCCGGCAAGATATCGGAGGACACGCTTGACAGCAGTCCAATGAAGGGTAGACGGGCAGTGCATGAATTGGGACAACTTGTTAATGGCAAAAGAGACATCTGGACGCGTGAGGGAGAGGTACTGCAATGACCCAAGAACCTGGCGGTACAAGGTTGGATCTGTTGGTGGAGATCCATCATGAAGAGTAAGGGTGCCAACCGCAAGAGGAGTAGCAACATGTTTGGCGTCACCCATGTTCACCCGAGAGAGAAGATCCATAATATATTTCCGTTGTGAGAGAAAGAGGCCATTTGAAGTAAAATGAGCTTCAACACCAAGGAAATAGGATAGAGGACCAAGATCCTTGAGGGAGAAGCAACGAGCAAGTGTAGTGATGAAGGACTGAACCTGCTCAGGTGAGGAGCCTGTAATGACGATATCATCGACATATACCAGTAGGTAGATAATGGTGTGGGAAGTATGAAGGATGAATAAAGAGGCATCAGATTGAGACTGCTTGAAGCCAGCAGAAGTAAGAAAGCCCCGTAGTTCATTGTACCAAGCACGGGGAGCCTGACGTAGGCCATAGATGGCCTTATGAAGGCGACAGACATGATGTGGGAGATCAGGCTGAATAAAACCAGGCGGTTGCTCCATATAAACCTCGTCAGATAAAGTGCCCTGTAAGAATGCATTGTTTACATCAAGTTGACGTAGAGGCCACCCGTGAGAGATGGCAAGGGTAAGTATCAATCGAACAGTGACCGGTCGGACAACTGGTCTATATGTCTCCGAGAAATCTACACCAGGGCGTTGATGGAACCCCTTTGCAACGAGACGAGCCTTATATCTGGAGATGGATCCGTCAGGGTTCCTTTTTATGCGAAAAACCCATTTGCAGCCAATAATGTTTTGATGTGGAGAGCGAGGAACAAGACTCCAAGTTTGGTTGGAGAGAAGGGTTATATGTTCAGCATGCATGGCAGCACGCACTGTACATGACGTTGAGCCTGCCGAAAGGTAGTGGGTTCAAAAGATAGAGCGGTGGAGGTGAGTGTAGTATGGAGGTCAAGAATTGAGCGAGGTTTAGTGATGTTATTGCGAAGGCGAGTATTGTATGGATGTGGAGGGATGGAAGGGGACGCAGGAGGTGGAGGGATGATAGAGGGCTCCAACACAGTTGGTGAGGAGGGCGGGTCCTGGGCAGCTAGTTGGGACGGTGGTGTTGGGGATCCTGGCTCAATAGAGGACACTAGGGACTCTGGGACCGAGGAGCCTGTAGAGACAATCACAACAGCAGGTGCATCTATAGAGGGCAGGGTGGAGGAAGATATGGGAGGCACTGATGGAGGGACAGTAGAAGTGGAGGACCAAGCTGCAGCCGATGGCATGGGAGAGGTGGAGCAGCGGTGAGTGGAATAGGGGAATTCATCCTCACGAAATACAACATGACGGGAAATGAAGATTTTGTCTGTTGAGGGGTCGAGGCAGAGGTAGGCATGGTGAGTGATGGAATAGCCAACAAAGATGCAAGGACGTGAGCGAGGTTCTAGTTTGTGAGAGGAGTAGGGCCGTAGCCATGGATAACAGAGACACCCAAATATCTTGAGCGATGTATAGTTCGGGGGCTGCTTGAACAATAATGTAAAAGGAGAGTGGTGCGATGTGGTGGGTGATGGGAGGCGGTTGATGAGATAGACTGCCGCCGAGAAGGCAAGAGGCCAGTACCGAAGGGGCATAGAGGCATGAGAAAGGAGAGTAAGGGCAGTTTCCACTATATGACGATGTTTTCGTTCGGCTGTACCAACGTGTTCGGGAGTATGAGGAGGGGAGCGAAGGTGTTTAATGCCTGCTCGTGTTAAGAAGTAACCAAGGGCAGTTGCCTCACCACTGCCATCTGTATAGACTGTCCGAATAGTTGTTTGGAAATAATTTTCAACAAGGGGTTTGAAGCGTTCAAAGCAGGTAAGAACCTCAGATTTTTATTTGAGCAGGAATATCCATGTGTACTTGGTAAGATAATCAACGAACACAACATAGTAGCGAGAGTGATCGTAGGCAGTGGTGGGTGCCGGACCCCAAACATCCATAAATAAAATTTCAAGGGGTTTAGAACAAGTTAGTGATGAAACACGAAATGGAAGCTTGTGGCTTTTATTGCAAAGACACGCATTACATGAATTCAATAAGTCATTGGGATTACAGACTGAGAGTTTGTGGGCTTTGTGGGCTGAAATAACTTGACGAAGAATACGAGAGGACGGATGACCGAGTCGGCAGTGCCAGAACTTGAGAGTGGACACCTGAGATGCAGAGGCAGTGAATGCCGAGGTGGTTGATGAGGTGGTTGTTGAGGAGGTGGTGGAGACGTCTGGCCAAACATAGAGATTGTCTTTACTCCGGCCGCGGACCAAGGATGCCCCCGTGTTGAGATCCTTGACAAGAAAAGAGTCAGGAAAGAATTCAATGGACACTTTATTGTGAGTGCAAAATTGTGAGACAGATATAAGATTATTTCGAATTGAGGGTGAATACAGAACACTATTTAGATGAAATTGGTGAGTAGGAGTGGTAAGAGAAGTGTGCCCAGAATGGGTGATAGAGGCAGTGTTACCATTTCCAACTATAATGTCACCAGAGTCATTGTACTCGGAGTGAATAGACAGGTTCTGTAGGTCCGAGGTGATGTGGTGAGATGCGCCATTGTCAACGAGCCATGGAGAAGAACCTGGTGGTGCATGCGTGGCTAGGTGTGCTTGGGGCCAATTCGTGTTCTGAGGTAGAGAGCGACATGTCTTTGCATTGTGGCCAGGTTTATCACACCATTGGCATATGATACGATTGGTGTTGTTGCTACGCCACTGATCCCGAGGTCGTTGTTGTGGAGGGCCACCATGCTGCTGCGAGGGGTGATAGAAATTGGCACCTGAGGTTGTGCCGTACTTTGGAGCTTGCTGATAGTAAGTAGAATGATTGTTCTTCCCTCCTTTTTTATTCTGTTTATTGACATATTGAACTGTGATTGGAGTGGATAGATCCTTGCCAGAATGCTTGAGAGTAGACTCATAATCTTGCAGTTTTTCAACTAGTTCTTCGAAGGCAATGGGTTGGTCTCGGGCCCGAAGAGCAGCCTTGATTTCTTTGTAGTCAGAGGTGAGACCATTTAGAGTGTGAACAACGACTTCCCCATCAGTAATGGTATGGCCTATCATAGCAAGATCATCAACAAGAGTCTTAACAGATTGCATATAGTCTGCAATTGTCTTGCCTTCCTGTGTAACTTTGGTTAGGGCATCAATGAGCCCCACAGTCCTTGTATTGGATTTGTTTGCATATGTAGACTTCAAGGTTGTCCAGGCTTCAGCAGAGGTTTTGCAGCGGGAGATGAGGGGGCCGGCTGGTCCAGTGACTGCCGTTTGAATGGCAAGAAGGAGGAGACGATCTTGACGGTTCTAGAGTTTGTTTTCAGGATCTGTAGCCGGTGGGCAGGGATGCGATCCATCAACAAAACCCATAAAGTCATACCCCTGGAAGAGATTAGACATCTGAGAACTCCACATAGAGTAGTTGCCTCCACTGGTGAGTTTTTAAGGGATAAGAGTATTTGTATTGATGGAGATGACTGGAGTACTAGTGGTGTTGTTTGCCTCAGCCGAGACTGTGGCTGATGCTGTGGCTGAGGGTGGGTCGGTCATAATTGGAGGATAGAGATGGTGGTGTTAGTCGTATGGCTTTGATACCATAAAGGAATGAGAGTAATTCCACTTGAAGAGGAGAATCAATCTATTCTCATTGATTGAATGTGATACAGGACAGAGTTATTATAAAGGGATGAAGATCAGACGGATATGGAAACATACATAAAATAAGGTAACCTAATATAATCATAATAGGCAAGTGAATGGGAGAAAATCTTATCAATAGAAGTATCTAGAATTATGTCTTATCATGCCCCCGCAAGATCGACGGTCCGGGAAGGACACCGATCTTGGAACGAAGGGCTTGGAATGAGGCACGTGGCAGGGACTTGGTGAGGGAGTCGGCCAACTGATCCGAGGCATGAACATGTACCACACGGAGACGACCCTGCGTTACTTGTTCACGGACAAAGTGGAAGTCAATGGCTATGTGCTTCATGCGAGAGTGGAAGACAGGGTTTGAGCAGACATATGTAGCACTTAGATTGTCACAGTAGATGACAGGAGCAGCTGGAAGTGGGACACGTAGCTCATGCAGGAGGTGCATCATAGAGTTGAGCTCAGCGGCGGTGGAGGCAATGGCCCGATACTCAGCTTCCGTGGACGAGCGGGCAACTATCTTTTACTTGATGGAACTCCAAGAAATGGGAGAGCCGCCAAGGAAGAGAACGTAAGTTGTGGTGGATGTGCGATCGGAGGGGTCCCCAGCCCAATCTGTAGAAGAATTTGAGAGGTAATTTCTATATAAAATAGGAAATTACATGTACTCAAATGTGTTTAACACTCACAATTTCATACACATCACACACCTAGACAACACTAAATTTACACAACTCTTT
>JAOWBR010169292.1:0-11516 GCA_028571145.1 Dionaea muscipula
CTCGTTGATGTATTTATACATTTATCGCTTCCGCATTGTTATCTTTTATCGACTGTGATCCTTTATCTTTCATTTTTTATCGATTTCATGGCTTCAATGACCCGTGGCTCACACCACGGGTTATCGCCGGTAGCATCCGGGTTTCCGATGTTACATTATTGTTATTGGGAATGATAGTATAGGGATTACTTCCCTGAAGCTATTTCTTCAGAGTCAGTTTCAAACAAAGGATCTTGGACCGTTGAAGTATTTTTCTAGGAGTTGAGGTGGCTAGCTGCAAGTGTGGTATCTTTCTATCTCAGCGCAAGTATGCGCTTGATCTGCTCTGAGATACAGATATGATGGGTGCAAAACCCAGTGACACTCCCATGCTTCCTGGAGTGAAGCTTGCACCTGAAGAAGGTGCAATATTTGATAACCCAGAGAGATACATACGGTTGGTGGGGAAACTGAATTATCTCACCATTACCCGTCCTGATATTGCATTCTCCGTGAGTGTTGTGAGTGAGTTTATGTCTGACCCTCACACTCCTTATTGAGAAATAGCATTACATATCCTTTGTATATCAAGTGACACCCAAGTCGTGGCTTGTTGTACAGTGACCATGGACAATGTCGTATAGAGAGGTTTTCAGATGCAGATTGGGCAGGCTCTCCGTCTGATCGAAGATCTACTTCTGGTTATTGTGTTTTTGTTGGTGGAAATTTAGTTTCATGGAAGAGTAAGAAATAGTCAGTTGTTGTCCGATCTAGTGCCGACTTAGAGTATCGTGCACTTGCACATTTGACTAGTGATGTTATCTTTCTTTGATAGTTACTTGATGAGCTGTGATATTCAGCCCTCCGACCTACTCAGATATGGTGTGATAATCTAGCTGCCATTCATATTGCATCCAATCCAGTCTTTCATGAGCGGACTAAACATATTGAGGTAGATTGTCATTTTGTGAGGGAGAAGCTGCAAGCTGGAGATATCGTGTTAAAGCATGTGAAGACCAATGAACAAGTTGGTAATATTCTTACTAAGTCACTTTTGGAAAATCGGGTTAGTTATATATGTAACAAGTTGAGCATGATCAATATCTATGCTCCAACTTGAGGGGGAGTGTTGTTAGTATAGAATATTTTAGATAAGGGTATTTTGGGTATCTTGCCCTTGTGCTATATATATATATATACATGTGTAATCTCTCTTAAGCATTGGATGTGTGTGAGAATTTTCCCTTTACTTCCTCTTCTACAACCATGAAAGAACATCCCATATGGAAAGCTTATACTTGAAAGGGAAAAGAAAGGAAAACAAAATTTCAGAAAATTGACTGCTGCTGCCTCTTTATGAAAATGGTAAAAGCTTTTAATAGGGGACTTTGCTGACTTTGGTGTTGCTGATAGTAAAGCTGAACCAGATCAACAAAGTGGAGACAAGGGAAAGAAAACAGCTGATGATAAAGTGTCTTCTCCAATTTCTTCTGTTCATGTGGCTAAGCCTCAACTTTGGGTCATGTTCGAGGGATTCCGGCTTATTTTGTCCTCGACTTATTTGATATATGTGTCTGTCTTTATATGGCTCAGTGCGGTCATTTCCTCGTTCTTCTACTTTCAGGTAAATTGCTAATATCTTCATATGTTAATGACATGTAGTTCCAAGTAAGTTTCCATTATACATAGGCGCTGGCTTCCTTTTTAAGCTCATATCATCTTTCTATTATGCTTCTAATGAATGCTCCTATGATACCCATTCCTTTGAATTAGTAATGCTATATGAGTTTAATGTGATGAATACCACCTACGGAGTAGTAGATTAACGGTCAAAACTTAAAAGTTGCTTATGCGAGTCATTTAACGCACTGAAGCTAGTTCCCAGTTTGTGCGATGACTCATGGATTCATGGATGTCATTCAGTTTGCTTGCTGGTGGGATTTTATGCTAACTTCATTTATCTTTAATTATGCTTAGTGGTTTGAAACTCTTCGTGGGCATTTGCTGGGTTTTCTTAGTGCCTTCATGTGCATTCTTTTAGAATTTGTATATGGTAAAAAGATAAATGAGCACTCAGATTCACTGATTTCATAAATTTTTCAGTCATTCATATGACTAAAAAATTCTAGTACTTGTAAATGAGTTCCATAATAGCTAGAATATCAGCAACTTGATTATCTTCTGTAAAACAATGATCAACCACGAAATAATCAAAATCACAAAGCATTTGTCTTGTTTTAATAATAAGATTATAAATATTTCTAGGTGGACAAAGATCTCCTGTCACACATTGGATTACAGCCTTGCTATATCCTTCAATTATCATCTTTCTATAACCTAATTCTTGTGTAACCGTCTTAATTTATTTGAACTTCTCTAGTCTTGAGTGACCATATATATATATATATCCATTTCAACATGTTTGACAACTAAAATGCCCAAATGGCCAACCTTGAGTTAGCCTGCTGGTGAGACAAGTAAAATCCAACCGCAAGGTTGTGGGTTCGAGTCTCACCGGTGACAGTTACCTGGTAAAAAAGCCCAAATAAATACCAACCTTTTTGTTTTTGGTAAATATGATAGATATCAACAAAACTACACGTTTACAACGGACATACCCCAAGCTGGCATGACCTCCTGTAAAAATACCAAGCTTTTATTTTGTAGTTCATATCCTTTGGTTGATGTAAGAGTCTGTTCCCATCTTTATTGCATAATGCTTCGTATTAAACTACTTAGCTCTAGTGATCTTGTTTATTTCTGTTGCACACTTTTGCACTGGTACTACCATACTAGTATCACCTTTCATCTATTGAGGCGTTTCAATCATCTTTTAAGCATGCTTCCTAATGTTTGTTTACTTTTTCAACATATTTGCAGAAAGTTACTGTAATTGCAATGACCACTTCAAGTGCTGTTGGGAGACAAAAATTGTTCGCACTGATCAACAGCTTCATTGCTGTATTTATTTTTGCTGGACAAATCACCTTGACGGTGAGCTTTTGTTTCCTTTTTTAATCTTATCATGATCAGATTCTGATTTTATTTGCCCATTTCTCGTTACTGGCTAGTTCAAAGGATGGAGTGTCCATAGGGTGTACAACTACCTCTAAAGTTGGTAGAAATGAAGAGTCATCTCAGGGATACTATGCGATAGACGAGTACCTCTAAAGTTGAAGGATAAATTTTATCGGACTGCGATTCTTCATATCTTGTTGTATGAGACAGAATACTGACCGATCAAGAAGGGTCATGCTCACAGAGCGACAGTAATAGATATGCATATGTTGAGGTGGACGTGTGGAGTTATCTGTAGGGAGAGAATCCGAAATGAGATTCATCGGCAGGTTGGGGTGACATCGATACTTGATAACATGAGGGAAAGATGCATGCGTTGGGCATATCACCTATGCAGAAGACCACCGAGTGCACGGGTTAGAAGAATGGAGTCCATTGTGTTGGAATACAGGCGAAACAGGAGACGATCGAAGAAGATTTGGGGTGAAGTGATAAGTATGGACTTAGACATGCTGCATCTCACTATAGAAGATGTTTTGCATTGGACGAAGTAGAAGAGACATATAAGGGTAGCTAACCCCACTTAGGGTAAAATAGCCGTGAGAGACAAAGCAAAATGTGTTGGACAGGATGAGGAGTTAGGCTGGGGTCAGGTCTCTGCGGTCTTTACTAATACTTTTGTCCCACCACTCTATACTCCTAAGTCTTGTAAATATTTTAGGATTCCTTACTTTTTTGTCATTTACTTTTCATATAAGAGGATCAACGAGTCAATCTTATGACTATGTAAGTTGGTCCTACTTGAGAAGGGTGTATGGTAACTCATGTCAGATTGATAAACTCTTTATGAGGGAATATACTTCTTTCATATATTGTTGTCTGCTTATTATTCATCATTCTGATTGATAGTTAGCGATCATCATAGGTGTTTGAGTGATTTACTAACTTGCTAATGATAAACGATCATTCTCTAGAGTTAAGAATCTGAGATTAAGGCTGAGATCCTAGTATGGATCCGACATACGATCCGTTCAAGGGAGTCGGACCATGATAGTTGGTATCAACACCGTTAGTGTGCACGATGGCTTCCGATGTGGGACAACCCCATTCCACAAAGCAACGACTCGAACAGCTTGAGTACCGTATGGGAGAGATTAGCAATAAAGAGGAGAAACTGAGTCATTCGATAGACAAGTGGAAAGTTTGTCTACCACTCAAACTCAACTTGAGGGAACTTTGGATGATCTGAGAAAGGATATCCGAGAGACGATTGTTGTACTTCGAGAGCAGAACACGGAGCTGACTAAGAAGGTCAACTTGCTCATGAGGACTTTGGGGACTGAGAATAATGCCCTTGGAGTGAGCAAGCTTAGACCACTGAAACCTCATCCGTTTGCGGGAGCAAGGGATTCGAAGGAACCGGATAACTTCCTCTGACATGGAACAAAACTTTTGTGCCACTAGAGTTGATGCTGAGAACACGAAGGTTGTAATGGCCTCGATGTATCTTGATACGAACCCCGGTCGACGCGCGATGGAACCCGACCGAGATTGGACAACCCGAGATCTCTTCAAACGACTTGGATGGATCCATTATCCGATAACCCCTAAATTGGACGCGAACTGTGGAATGATCCTTGACCCGACGACAATCCGAAAGGAAACGAACTGTGGAATTACTGACGCCACGTACGGGAGCGGCAACTCGTACAATAAGTCGATTTGATCTCAACAGGAATCGCTCTGTTGAGATCCACGTTCACGAGGAACTGGAAAAAGAGAAACTCTCTCTCTGGGGTTTCACTCAAATGTCGATTAACTGGTTATATGAGGGTTTTCTTAGCCTTTAAATAGGCAACCAAATAAAACAAAGGAAATAAAATAAAATAATCTAAAATTACTCGAGAAAAAGTCAAGGAAATGCTGCTGCCTGCCAACACGGGCGTGCTCCACATAAGCACCGTCGTGCCGTGTCGAAAAGCTGAAGCCGAGATACTGCGTGCCAGGAAGCACGACTTCCCCAATTGGGCTGTGTCCGGCGCTGTTCCACAATTTCCAACGAGTCGCGAACAAGCATGGGCGTGCTACTTGGCACGACGACGTCCCCAGGCCGTGCTTGTCCCAGAATGAGCTCTAACATCCGCGACTTCAACTCCAAGCATCCACGAACGTCCAGAGCAGCCTCAAGGATGTTAAACAAGCCTCAGAAAGAGCCGAGCACCACCAACACATGTCCACGATCGATCCGAGGATCACGAACCACGAACCTACCCGAGCGTGTCTCCTATTCAATCAACCAAATCCGAGCACTTGACCACGAACCCAAAGCATCCCGAGCTGGTCCACACCTGGTCAACCACGAGCCGATCAGATTCGTGTCATCTTCATCCTCTTAAAAAGCATTTGTCCTCGGACGTGGGATAATACCTGAAAAATACGGACGTGGATCAACAGCGAGAAGGGTAAAACGTAGACAAAGCACATCCAATGACAATATAGCATAGTCGAGTAGACGACAATGGAACATCACATTCAACGAGCCGGGATCGAAGACCCAACAAGCAAGAACAAGGATGGGCATGCCAGGAAATAGGAAAGAGAGACCGACACCCACAAAACAACAGACTCAAACAGATCAACGCGAAACTCCCCCAAACAATTAAAGTAGCACACATAATGTGATCATGCAAGTCCATAGCAAGTCGCGGTGGATCTAAGTATTGTATTATCGCACCACCATCAAGAGGCGAATTCAAAAGAAAAGTAAATGCAGGCATCTCAATAAAAACAAGTACGACACGATGTAGTAAAAATAAAATAACGCAAGAAAAATCATGTCACACCACATGCAAATTAGCCATCTTAAACAAAGAACGTTGAGAACTTACCAAAGCACCATCATTAACATCAGAACGCATAAATGCCTTACCAAACATGTCAAGAAACTGACCACATGGTGCCTCAGCCACGTTAAAATTGTCAACCGCAAAAACCTGCGAAAGAGGAACACTAAATCCAAAAGAAAAAGGGTGAGACAAGTTAAAATTTAGAAATAAAACTTTTCTCATGTCATTGGCTTTTTCATCCCCCTACTTGTCTTTCTTTTTACCACTCTTGGATTTTTCCGCACCGATCGAGCTAATAATTGCCTTTTCACTCGCTTTTGCCTCGGTCTCTCGCTCTTTTTCCTTTTTCTCCAACTTTTCTTTTTTATTCTCCCTTTGCAACCACAATTGATCTTCTCGTACTTGAGCTGGCGACAAAGGACGAAGGATAATTGAACGCCCATGAAACACAAATGAGAACCTATTGGCAAATCCATCATGTTGTGCACGTCGATCAAACTGCCAAGGTCTCCCTTACAACAAGTGTCCCGCATGCATAGGAGCTACATCACACATCACCTCATCTGCATATCTCCCAATTCTAAATGGCACATTCACTTGCTTCGTTACCTTCAACTCACCACGATCATCTAACCATTGCAACTTGTACGATCTAGGATGGGCTAAAGTAGACAAACCCAATTTTTCCACCAAAGTAGTGTTCATTACATTCGTGTAACTCCCGCTATCAATGATAATACTACAAACCTTGTCACACCCACATAGCATCTAGTGTAAAACAAATTTTCACGCTGACCCGCTTGACACTAACAGTCAACGCCTTCTTTGAAACCAATGTAAGAGCATCCAGAACCTCATCCTCAAAATCAGAACGGTCTTTCAAAGGAGGCATATCATCACTACCTTTCTCCTCCGACACAATCTCTCCACTTACAAGAATAACCAAAACCCTCCTGTTTGGACACTGACTAGCGATATGACCTCTACCCTGACATTTGAAGTAAACTATGTCACATTTCTAACGGCGGAAGGTTCAGTTTTACCCCGCTCACTAGCTAGCGTAGGTACAACTTTAGATTTAGGCTCAACAGGAACCTATACTTTCTCAGCTTACTTTGACACACTCGCCTTCCATGAATAAGATGACACACGAGTGGTACCCCTCCTCTTGGGTCGCTGCTCAACTTTAATCGCCTTCTGAACCATTTCCTCAATTTTTACGTAGTGCTGCAGCTCAACTACATTACCTATCTCCCTGTTCAACCCATTTAGAAATCTAGTCATTGTAGCCTCTCTATCTTCCTCAACATCAGCTCTAATCATTGAGATCTTCATCTCCTTATAATAATCTTCCACACTTTTATTTCTCTGGGTAAGACGCTACAACCACTGATACAAATCTCTATAATAGTGGGAAGGCATAAAACGTCTCCTCATAATTCCCTTTAGCTCCGCCTAGGTCTCGACTAAGCGCTCACCATTTTTTCTCCTACTCATATTCAACTGATCCCACCACACTATGGCATAGTCGGTAAACTCTAACACCGCTAGTTTCACTTTCTGTGCCTCCAAGGGAAGTCTGATCCGGAAGTTTATTTAGAATGGGAAAAGAAGGTTGAATTGGTATTTGATTGTAGACATTAAACCCTGCATGTTACTGCAGGAATTGGAACCGCTCACACCGTCAATTGGCTAACACTTGTAAGAGTACGCCAGGGAGACATACACCCACTTAGACAGTAATCGGGTTCGCATTATTAATCAACATGCATGATTTGTTACGGTATATACGATTATATACTATCTACTACATTATATTATCTTTTTGACTCTTAAATTGAGATTGCAAGCAACAGATAATACACATAACGACACAAGTAGAGAAAGGATGGAAGTTTCATTGATTCAAAAAGGGGATTACACAAAAAACCGGGCCACATCAAATACCCGTTCTCCCTAGAATCTATACACAAAAAAGACAAGACAGAGAGGTTGAAACTACGACAGCTCTCACAGATCTTCATCTTCAGGCTCATCCACTTGAGGGATGTTCACCTTTCCTTCTTCACCTCCCAGCTGCTCCTCCGCACCAACGTCGACACGAAGTTCTCCTTCATCGGTGACAAGACCCGTCTTTAAGAGAGCCTTGAGCTCCGCAGCAGTCTTATCAAGGGATGGCATGTCCTTCACAGCTGCATCATATTAAGGGTCAGTCATGAACTCCATAAAAGTTGTTTCAAAATCAAGTCCGGGACCTACCGGACCAGAAGAGGAGGCACCGCCAGTCCCAGTCTCATGAGCAGAAGAGGAGGCACCGCCAGTCCCGGTCTCATGAGCAGAAGGAGCACCACCAGCTCTCGGAGCATCTGTAGAAGGGGGGTCAGCTGTCAAGTCTTCAACATCATCCAGAAAGTATGCAGTGCCATGAGCATTAAAGCCAACCCCTTCACACCCGGTCAGCTCAGACATTAGCTGATCAACACTCAGGTCAGGGAAGTGGGACTTAGCACAGAGCACTGCAACCCTGTATCCAGTCGCCCTGGCTCCCTTCGAGCACTCATACAGCCATTCAGCTCCAGCAGGGGTGGCCACCCATTCCTCCACCCAGTTATCAAAATGAGCCGCTCGGATACTGGCCAGAGACTCTTTCTATTTATCCCTCTCTTCCTCTAGTTTCTTCTCCAGCTCCGTGAACTTCGCCGCCCTCGTGGCCGAGAGCGCCCGTTCGCCTCGGAGTGCCTCATCCCGGTGCTTCACCCGTCCTCTCTCCTCCTCTAGCTCGGTCTCCAGCTCCTGTTGTCGCTTCTTGTATAGATCAATTTCATTCTTCAGCTCCGTCTTTTGCTTCTGAAGATCTCTCACCTCCCGATGATTTTCATAGGCACGCGACTTATGGTGGTAGCCCATCTTCTGATGCATGTCAATCGCTACCAGGGCCCGGGCAAGATGAATCTTCGCATCTTTTTGCATCCAGTCCTTCTGGAACTCTCTGCCCGGACCCATATAATGTTGCAGATCAGATGGCATGGAGGTTGCAATAGCTTGAGCCACGGCCAATGCATTGTCTTCGGAATCCATGATCCCACGCTTATCATCGGGCATCCCAATTAGCTTAGGTGCTGGCTTGTCTACATGGTAGTACGGCAGAGCAAACTTGGAGGTAGCCGGAACGCAGTGCTTGTAATTGCCCGAGAGACGCTGAAGGACCCGGGAAGGGGCAGTAGACTGAGGGCTGACAGGCCTGGTATACACTTCCTTGAGCTTGGGGTCGCTCCGGGTCGCAAACTTGGATAAGTCCGGCATCTTGGCAGCCTCGCGCACCGTCTCGGGAGGAGGGTCTGTCGACTTGCGATACTTTCCGGCTCGAGGAGATGGAATAATTTCACCCTCCTCCATGCCAAAGCTTGTGCCCAACTTCCTCTTTTGTTGAGGAACGACTGGAATTGTCCTCTTGGGAGGCATCTCTGCAAAAATCGCAAGGAGTTAGAACAATTTACGATAAAGAAGTACAAATAAGCAGAAAGACAGACAGATCAAAACAAAAATAGTAACCAGACACCCTAGCCTCAACAGAGGCGTTTACATCGGCCCCCTCGGGGGAAAGACGTGATGGGTCATCGATTCTTCTGGCACCAGTGTCACGTTCGACATCCAGATAATGAAACTCACCATAATCATCGTCCTGGAGAGAAGAGAACGCCCCTGTCTCGGAACCGCCAGAGAGGGCAGGAGAAGGTGGACCACGAGGGGAGAAGGAGGCGTCGAGGTTAGGGGTAAGTTGGTTGAAGAGGGAGTCTATGGTGTCATGGGAATAGGCAGATAATGCGGCTTTGGGAGAAGCTGGGGCAGCGGCTTCGGGTGCATTAGAAGCCTCAGGTGAGGCAACCTCTTCGGGAATGTCCCCGACAACCAATCCGCAGGCTATCATCAAGCCTCGATCAGTCAAGTCCTTGATGAGAAAAGTGTCGTTCTTCTTGATCATCCACATGATCTCACCATCCAAATTGATCTCATCGTCATAATAATCAATGACCACAATGGGCTTCGGCTTGCGCCACTCAGGGTTAGAAGGAATCCCCGAACCACTCACCCAACACCACCTCTGCTTGACAAAATTTACTTTCGAAGGCAACCCCGACGGAAAAACCTGCCTCGACTTCGAGGAAAATGAATGAATACCCCAGGGATCATCTCCCGAATTCTTGGAAATCTTGAAGTACTTGCAAAACATAAGGTAGTTGGGTGGACAGCCAAAATGGCCACACATAACGCCGAAGGCCGCCATCAGCAACCATGAAACAGGGGAGAACTAAGCAGGGCTAATCCTGTGGGTGTAAAAAATAAGCCCGTAATATGCACAAATGGGGAGGTTTATCCCCATAGATAATCTATCTACATATATCGCCATCTCCCCCTCCTTGTAGTCATAAGGACGTTCGGAGGAAGTCGGGGCACGGAAGTGGAAATCCAAACAGTCATGATTCCTTGCCAGGTGTAGTACGTCTAAAGATGACATAATGGAAGGGAAGTCCGCCCCCTTAGCGCGGGGGTGGGCCAAAGGATCGCTGGGTCCAGCAGGGGAAGAAACTTTTTTTGACGTCCGTTTTGAACGTCTAAGGACTTGAGTGTGCAGCGCCCCGCCGACAGGTTCACGCGGAGGCTGGTCTTGAGGAGGTTCGGCTATGTTAACGCCCTGAGATACTGGAACACCCTCAGGGATGTTCTCGGTTAGGTTGGGGTTGGAATAAGCAGGATTGGATGAAATTTTGGGTCAAATCGGTGAAAAATAAGAAAAATTAACGAAAAAGTGCACGCTCGATACCTTGCTCGGTAGGAGGCTCGGTGACGCGCTCGGTAACACACTCGTTGAACTGGGCTCGGTTGCACGCTCGGTACTAGGAAGTTGGTCAGAGCTTCCGCGTCGGTTGAAGAATGAAGATGATTTTCGAAAGCAGGGTCGGGCTATTTATAGGCAAGGGCCTCGTACATGCTCGGTATGCATGCTCGGTACCACGCTTGGTATGCATGCCCGGTACCACGTTTGGTATGCATGCCTGGTACCACTCTCGGTATGCAGGCCCGGTACCACGCTCGGTATCTCGCCCGGTGGTGCACGCTCGGTAGTGCATGCTCGATGCCACGCTCGGTACACCCAGCTCGGTTATGATAACCTTTTCACCCGCTCCATTTCTCTCTATTCGCTCGGATGACATCATTTTGACCGTTGATCTTCCCACTTCACTCCGGATTTGTTTTTAAACTTCACAGTTCGAACTACGTTCACACTCCGAAGTTGGGGGACTGATGATATACGGGTATTTATCCCTAATAAGGTGAACCGGAAGACCAAACGGATCGACCGGGCTTCTTTCAAGATTTTGGTGCACGCTCGGTATTGGGCTCGGTAGTGGGCTCGGTAGGCACGCTCGGTACCACGCTCGGAACCACCCTTGGTATTCTTCTCTGGACTTCCTTCTCTGGCAGTCTCGGTATACTATGCTCGGTACCAGCCTCAGTAGGGTTGGCTCGGCATCACGCTCGGTATGCACGCTCGGTAAAGGCTCTTTTGGTAATTTCACCACCTTCCCAACCCCTGTAAATAGGGGTCTCCTCCCCACCTCTCAGGTACGCGCATTCTAACCTTTGCATTCGGACTTTGCACTTTGGACTCTC
>JAOWBR010169303.1:0-11515 GCA_028571145.1 Dionaea muscipula
AGATAGGATTTTTAGAAAATTATAAAAAAATAAGAAAAGAAAGGGAAAAGGGAAAAATAAAAAAAAGGAAAAATAAACCCTAAGGGGACATTTGGGCCGTTCAAAGGGGTAAATCCAATGGCAAATATTCAGTGTAATTGAATGTGTAATTGGATGTGTCAATATATCCTCCCCGATAAATATATATATATATCGGTG
Source organism: Dionaea muscipula (assembly GCA_028571145.1). Taxonomy (NCBI): domain Eukaryota; kingdom Viridiplantae; phylum Streptophyta; class Magnoliopsida; order Caryophyllales; family Droseraceae; genus Dionaea; species Dionaea muscipula. The sequence continues at coordinate 199 of JAOWBR010169303.1, forward strand.
GGTTAATGGGACAAAATTGGTGACAAATCTAGTGACAACTCACCACAATCATCCGATCAAAACCAAATTAATGGTTTACTGTTTATCTTATCTTATTTTCTTTTCTTTTTTATGATTTTTTTAGATTTTCTTATATTTTTTTTTAGATTTTTTTAGATTTCCTTCTCTTTGATTGTTCTTTGCCATTGATCATGTGAATGATCAGATGACTATGATGTGTTGTCACCAAATTTGTCTCATTAACCTGCCCGAGTATATTGGGACAGAATTAACCCTATCATAACCGGGTTAATGCAGTGTGTTTTTAGAACATTTTGAACACATTCAACGGTTCAGATCATCCCAAATCATTTCGGATATGGTACTTTCTTTATAACGTCGAAATCGACTCAAAAAATATCTGGATGGAGCCCTTCTTGGTAATTTTTTCGATGATTTTTTTTCATATTCCCTTAAAAACATATTTTAAAAGCATTTACCGTTTCGGATCGTCTCAAAATATCTCTCAACAATGCGTTGTCACAAGTGTTGTCAAAAAAACGTTATCCCTTTAATCCCACCAATATATATATATGTGGACCTTCAAACCCTAAGCGCTTTAAGCTCTTGGCGTGCTATCGGCCTAGCTATCGGATCCCAAGAAAGTACGAACTATCTTTGCATGATAATGTCCAATACATGGAAGCTAAGTTTTTTAAGCAAATTAAGTCGTCTTATTAGAAGGAAAGTGAAGGATCCCGGTGCATGCATGCATGCATGGGGGTGTGTGATCTTTACTCCTGCTCAACATTTTGATATCTCTCGAAGCCCACATCATTATCTTACCCCCCAAAAAAAGTTTAAATGCACTCTCGTATTTTTCTCGTGGGTCGATGTGAGATAGAGTGTTTTTTTACAAACTTATCGTTTCATAGCACCAACTTCGTCAACATATTCTCGTTCACAAGGAAATGGTCTGACGTTACAACTTGGAGACCTGAAATTCTTATTCGAGACCCACTTATTTTAAGCATAAAAACCGGTTTAAATTTTAATTTAAATAAATCATTTCCAACAAACAATTCAAAAGTGTGTCATATATATTTATAGATTAGGGATTACCCGTGCCTTTGACACGATAAGTTCTCCACTATCTTAAATCAGTTAAAAATATACTTTATCAACCATTTAAAAAAATTAATAATAAAATAGCAAAAAATCTATAATATAAGCATAAGGGACCCATTTTGATGCTGACTGTCATTCGATATCTTCATGTCTTGCTTTCTACATGTATGCTTTCTACACTAATTGGGCGACAATGAGGATGCCACATGGGATGAATGGCTGCCGCATGGGATGAATGAGTTTTCAAATTCAAAACTCATCCTCATTTATATCATAGATAACGGGGATATTGCCCATCAAGAAATTAGTTATCAAGCTAGGTTTTGAAACGGGTATGCACAATAGCTACAAGTATCATCATATTGTGAAAGGAAAAAAAATGTACGTCTCTAGCTAAAATAGGGGTTCGCGATGAAATGTTAATAGAAAGGGTTGAGAAGAAATTTGGAAAAGAGATGGAGATAGAAATTTAAAGAATTACATAATCCGATCCAGCCGTGGGGATTTGCCCTATTCTCATTTTAACTATGTCAAAGAATAATACATTATGCCAACATGGACGGTGTTTTCTACCGACGCAACGGACCGACTAGTGTCTGGAACGAAATACAATCGTGTTTATCATAATCTAATATAGTGACTGATACCCCATGAAAAGTGATTAAGCAGACTGTGATATACTCAACACCACCCATCAAATTATTTAGTAAAAAATGTAGATAAGGTTTTTTCTGAAAATCTAGAAACTGAATACTGGTTTAATATAAATTGAACGCTCATTCAATTGGTAACAAATGCCTCTTGCTCCCCGTTAGACCTTAACCCTAACAATTTTCCCCCAACAGGCAACAGCCTTCTCAACCCAACCCTCCCAGCCCGGGTACAAATTCACTGCAGTCTGCGCCTGATTTCCCTCCTCTCCCTCCTCCATAACCCCAAAACTTCTCTTCCCACCCCCACGGCCACAACACAACTCTGTTTCCGTTCCCCTCCTCTCGAATTTTCCTTCCCTCGCTCTCCCACTCTTTTCATTCCTCTCCTCAAAGCCCCATTTTTCCCTCCTTTCGGCCTCTTCATCTCCACCTAAAACCTCTTTTGTGTGCATGAATCTCTGCTCACCTTTGATGAATCTGCCGATTTCGTAGTTGCCCAGAAGAAGAAACAACGGAGGGAGAGATGGGCAAGTACATGAAGAAAGGGAAGATAACTGGTGAGGTAGCGGTGATGGAGGTGGGTGTCCGTACGAGAGCCAAAACCCTTGCCTTGCAGCAAAACCCAGAACTCTCGTACCTTCAGCTCCGCAGCCGACGTCTCGAGAAGCCCCAATTCCAGCCGCCGTTGCCGAAGCCGAGGCCGGAGAAGCAGACCCAGTTGAAACAGAACGCCGGTGCCGGTGGCGAAGCGAACACGAACCGGACGGGCTCCAGGCTCCGGGTAGGGTCAGTGAACTCGGGCTCCGTTGGTTCCGCGTCTTTTAGCTGCTCCAAGAACGAGGAGGGGCGTTTCGGTCATTTCACCTCCTGGGATGCTGCAGGGTCGAGGGAGGCAGAGGAGGTTGGTGATTTTGTTGGCGTTGAAGCTTCCTTTGGAGAGAATAACTTGGAGTATGATGGAGCAGAAAGGTTTGGTATTTTCTTCTTGATACAAAAATTCTCCCATCTCTATTTTTGGCTAATCGGCTTGCGAATTTCTATTTGTTTTCTTGTTTTTTTTTTGGGTAAGTTTGCTCTGTTCCAAGCTAGTGGGTGCCAATTTTATCCATTTTTCTGGGGCAAATTTGTGTGCCCAAAGGAGCCTTTTGGGGTACTCAAAATTCGCACAGGGTTCTTGATTTGTGCCCATGAAACCTTTTCATTGATTTATTTGTTTAAAATTCTGTCATCTTTTAGCTTCTGAAATTTTGGGGGAAATTTGAGGCTCTAAACCTTGGGTTGATCCTCATTTTTTTTTTTTTTGTATACATATATATATATATATATATATATGAATTGTATCTGCCCTCCAACAAAGACTACATGGGTAAAATGATCTATCTTGAGCTTTTACATTTTTTGGTACAGGACTTTGAAATTGCTAGTGGGGGAAAACTGAAAAAGGGTAACTAGGATACTATTCCTAAATGGAACCTGAAGTTACATGGTGCTGGAACTGTCTCTATCTAAGTGCTATTTTTTCATCTTGAGATGATGGATGAAATTAGTCTCTCTAGGATGCTACGTACTAATATCTACTACAGTGTCCATAAATAAATGAAACGATGGAACCCCAAAAAAAAAAAGAGAGAGAGAGAGAGAGAGATAAGAGAAAACACACTTGGTTGAATGCACCATATTGATAGGGTTGTTTCTTGTTTATTAAATGCTTGTCGAATTTATGTGGGAAACTGTTTGAAGTTTATCTTCATTGCTTCATAGAAGGTTTGTGATGTTTCTGATTACCGAGTACTGCTGGGATTTTATTGTCAATGTACAATTTTTTTTTTGGGCTTGCAGCAGCTGCTACAATGGCAATCAAATGTTAATAAGCAATGAGGTTTCTCATTTTCCAGCTCCTCTCAGATGAATAAGCAATGAGGTTTCTCATTTTGATACAAAAATCTCCTTCAAAATGCTAATAACACATAATATGGAACAACATATATGGCACACAGTTTCCAGCACCTGCTACCTAGCATCCTTTCACACACAGCAGAAACAGGAATTTTTTTTTCTATTTCAGCTTCTAGACATACAAACTTCCATCCATTTATGAGTTACTAGATGGGTGCTCAAGGATTGATTGGCAAACTAACTTAACTAAGTATTGAAGTAAAGATAACATGAAACATTTGCACAGCAGCTAATCAATCAGAGTTTTAAGCACAAAAAGATTTTAATTACATCACCAGACCATTCCCAACTTTTCCAACTTATTAAATTTGAAATGAGCACAGAACCACCTCAAGACAAAACAAACCTCATCGCGTCCACTGATCTAGAACAAGAAGTGCAGATAAAACTCATACAAATGTGAGGAAAAAAACAAAGGAAATCGAACATGTGTGGAACTATAGGTAGCATAAGAAAACAAAAGAAGGATCACGAATTTGAAAGAGATATGGACAAGCAGCATATGATGAAGAACAAAACAGCAAAAAGGGGAGATGGTACCAGTGCCCGCGGCAGTAACTGCCTGCCTATACTTCTTATCTTGCACGTCTCCAGCCGCGAAAACACCACGAACACTAGTCAGGGTAGTCCCAGGCTTGGTGACAATATACCCATCCGAATCCAGCTCCAGTTGCCCACCTAGAAACTGCGTGGCAGGATCATGCCCGATAGCAAAAAACAACCCAGAAACCTGCACATCCCGAACATCGCCAGTGACCACATTCTTCACCTTCACTCCACCCAACCTCTGTTTACCCTCCTCTTCCCCATATGCCTCCACCACCACCGAATCCCACAGCACCTCAATCTTGGGATTATCCAGCACCCTCTTCTGCATCACCTTCGAAGCCCTAAACGTATCCCTCCGGTGGATGATGTAAACTTTCGACCCATACTTGGAGAGAAAACTAGCTTCCTCCATCGCCGTATCCCCGCCACCAATCACGGCCAACGGCTTGTTCCTGAACATGGGCAACGCGCCATCGCACACGGCACAGGCTGAGATCCCGTGGGTCCAGAACTCGTCTGCTCCGGGGAAATGAAGCCGCCTAGCGACGGCGCCGGTGGCAACGACAACGGCATCAGCGAGAACCGACTTGTAGTTAGTGAAGATCTTGAAGGGATTGGTTGAGAAGTCGACGCTGTTGACGGTCTCGGTGAAGATCTTGCTCCCGCAGCGTTCCGACTGGCTGCGGAACGTCTGTGTGAGGTCGAACCCTTGAATACCCTCAGGGAACCCGGGGAAGTTTTCCACCTCAGTGGTGGTGGTAAGCTGGCCGCCGGGGGCGATGTCGTTGGCCATGTCTCCTTCGAAGAGGATCGGGTTGAGCTGAGCACGGGCGGCGTAGATGGCGGCGGTGTGCGCTGCGGGCCCACTGCCGATGATGCAGAGGCGGGTGGTGAGGGTCTGGTGGATGTCGTCCATTGCAGCGGACGATGAGATCTTCGATGCAGCGGAGGAGGAGAGGGAGGCGGTAGCGGCTGCGGCGATCGGAGGGGAGAAGGAGGTGGTCAGACGGCGGGCTTTGTGGAGGAATTCTCTGACCTTCGCGTAGCAGCGGTTCATTGCCTTATGGGTTACCGCGTTTCGAGGGACGTTTCGGTATCGTTGACATTTTTTGAGCCCGGAGCGGGGAATTATTTGGCGCTGCTGATGAAGGAAGACGAATTGCTAGGGTTTTGGGAAAAGAATAACAAGTTGGGAGATGGATACGTAACGGATCTCGGGCCTCCTGGGTTTTCCTGAGGAAGTGGGTCGGGTTCACGTCCGACGCATGATTGTTTTTGTAATTACATTGATTCTATTGTGACTTACTTGAATTGTTCCAACTTTCCACATTGGATTGGAGGAATAATAATAATAATAATAATAAAATCTATCCATTGTGCGGGCATATATGTTCGTCAATTTGTAATTGCGTGCGTGTGTGCGATAAGTTTAAGTTTTGTATTCTGCAGAAAATCTAAGTACTCCTCAGGACCCAAATCATAAGCTTAACTTGAGTTATAAATGCTAGCTTATTTTTATCCACACCGTCAATGTGAGAAATTAAGTTTCCTTGTAAATCATTTCCTTCATAGTTTTTACCATCACGAAAAGACTATTTTAATTACCAATTTTCATTTACTCGAAAATGTTTTTCTCATACCGTTTTTACGAAGCTATTCTCCTCACGGTCAAGAATAAGTCATAACCCAGAAACTCGATTTTCGACATTCGGCCCCACTTTATTTTGGCCTTAAATTAGTAAGTCAAAAATCAACCCTAAAAATATATTTTCAACAATTGTCTCCCCAATAACTTGCATCAGAGCCAATGGTTCGGTTGAGCCCACGCAGTGTAAGAGTAAATCGTGTTGCTGACCCACATTATTGGTGCGCAGAGTCCACATTGACATAGTGTACACACTTGAAATTGTCTATAATTAATCCATCAACCTAAACTTTTAGGTTCCGATATGAATTCAATACATATAAATGCTTACAAGAATATTATTTGAGCATTTAAGATTATATTATTTGAGCAAAAGGTTTTGATACACATTCGGGTGGGGTGGGGACAGAAGTACATATATAATATTGCCTACAATGAACACCTACGATTTCCAACTTGAAGAATGACGGTGGAAAATCATGAATCCTCGTGTTGAAGTTCACCAATAGAAGCAGTGGATCGCTTGATGAACTCCAAGCAATCAGCCATGGCTTCGGTGTAGAAGGAACTTGTATGCGTGATAGTAACCCTTTCCTCCTCCTCCTCCTCATCGATGATCAGATTTCTCCTACTAATATTCCTCTTGCTAATCTCCTGCAGGTTTCCTCTCTTGCTGCAGATTCTCATCATACTCTCAGCTGATCTTCTCCATATCATCACCATATACGACCTTCTCCACTTGTCGTTGAACGCCCTCACGAGGTACAGAAACTTGCCTCGTAGTCCCTGGATCGATATCCTTCGCCTCCGCCTGTTCAATCTAAACCCGTGGAATCTTGATCTCGCTTTATTGTTGTTATCATGATTCGTCTTCATCTTCATTGGGATCCCTTCTTCTTCTTCTTCTTCTTCTTCTTCTTCTTGGAGCTAAAATTTTTTGAGCAAAAGCAGCCAAAAGTCTGGAGTTGGTGGTCCTATTAGTTTTAAGTAGAGCTTTAAAGGGGATGGACTGCTTTTTCACCGTAGCTTCTTGTACATGAAAAATTTTCTTGAGGCTAAAATGGTTTACCTTTCAAAGCTACTATATGTTCAGCAACTTAAGGTGATGAGGTCCATAGTTTTATTTTTATTATTATTTTCTATTTATTTATTTTGGATCAAATATATCATATTATCTTATGGGACGGTACCAATTTTGATGCCTAGTCTGTTATGACATTTATTTTTATTTTTTTTTTATCAGCAAAGAAAATTTTTATTGACATAAAGATTATTACAATAAAAGTCTGCGAAAGTGCGAAAAAGCATCAACCTAGATCCTAAGACATCACAACTATGTTGACACCTCTTATGCTAGAATCATTTGCAATGCACAACATCATTTAAGGGAAAAAGAAAGAAAAAAAAAAAAGTTTCCTACACACCCATAATAGCTCACACACACACACAACAAAATCGAGCTCATGCGCAACCCAGCATTAACACAACAATGCTCCCAAATCTATCATCGTTAATGCAAAAAACTATGATCAAATGAGACCGAGATATTCGAAATATGCGCCTGAATGTAAAATATTAGAGAAGAAATTGAGTTTTGTGGAAAAGAACCTCTGTATATTATTGAGAGTACTACAATCAATCCTATATACAAGTCATTGACGTCCAAAGAAAAGGCAATATACAAAAATAGAAGATACCATCAGATCATATATGAAAATTCAATATATGATGACAAATACTTTTTAACACTCCCCTTCAAGTTGAAGAGTGGATGTCAAGAACTCCCAACTTGCGTATCATCAATGAAAAAAGCTCTCGTCCCAGAGGCTTGGTAAATACATCAGCAAGTTGGTTTCTTAAAGAAACATAATCGGTGGCCACTGAACCATCTTGAATTTTGTCTCGAATGAAATGACAATCAATTTCAATATATCGTGTATGCTCATGAAAAATAGGGTTCGCGGCTATGTGTAAAGCTGTCTTGTTATCACAATATAAAGTAGCTGGTGTCTTGTGCAATATACACAGATCCTTCAATAGAGAACTTAACCAAGACAACTCACAACAAGCACCTACCATGGTCCAATCAAAGAAGAGCCCAAGAAAACACAATAGCCCGTGGTTGATCTCCGTGATACAAGGCAGCCGCCCCAATCAGAGTCTGAGTATGCTTGCAATGCTAATTTGTTTTCTGCAAGGAAGAAAAGACCTTGTCCAGCGCTGCCCTTTACATAGGGCAATACTCGCAGGGCTGCTTCCATATGTGGCTTGCGTGGTGCATGCATGAACCTGCTCAAGACATGTACTGAATAGGTGATGTCCGGACGGATAACAGTTAAATAAATTAGGCGGCCCACAAGTCTTCTATATTGGGATGAGTTTTTGAGCAGCTCTTCTTCATCTGATAATTTCACCGTTTGTTCCATGGGGAAATCCATAGGCTTGGCGCCTAAAAGACCACCATCACGTATGATGTCTAAAGCATATTTGCGTTGTGAAATAAAAATACCTCGTTTGGATTGAGACACTTCGATGCCCAAAAAATATTTCAAGTCTCCCAAGTCTTTAATATGAAAGCGAGTATGTGAGAAGTTTTTAAGATCAGATATGGCAGCAGAATCATTACCCGTAATGAGGATATCATCAACATAAATTATTAGAATGGTAAAGGATTTCCCTCTGCGGCACGTGAACAATGAATAATCGGCCTTGAATTGAACATATCCAGCTTCTTTGATAGTTGCAGAAAATTTTGCAAACCACTGGCGAGAAGCTTGCTTCAAACCATATAGCGATTTGTGAAGGCAACATACTAGGTCCTCCCCCTGTCGCAGAAGACTAGGAGGTAGGGTCATATAAATTTCTTCATGGATATCACCATGAAGCAACACATTATTGACATCCAACTGAGAAATAGACCAATGTTGTGCAGCGGCTAAGGCTAACAAGCAACGGACACTAGTAATCTTGGCAATAGGAGAAAAAGTATCATGAAAGTCAATGCCTTCAAGCTGAGTATAGCCTTTGGCAACCAACAGAGCTTTATAACGCTCAAGAGTACCATCAGATTTCCGTTTGATTTTATAAACCCAACGACAACCAATGGGGGTCTTTCCAGGAGGGAGAGGAGTAAGTGACCAAGTGTCATTTGCCTCTAAGGCATCTAACTCGGATCGTATAGCAGCCTTCCATTGGGAAGAAGAAGCTGCCTCACTATAAGAAGTTGGTTCAGTATCAGCAGTGATAGTAGCAAGAAATGACTGATGTTGAGGCAAGCAACGATGATAACTTATGTAATTATAGAGGGGGTACTGAGTACCTTTGACAGGACAAGACGACGACGGCGACGAGAGAATGGGTGAGAGAACTTGATTACACACATAATCATAGAGCACCTTAGGTGGAGCACGAGACCGCTGTAAAACGCGCACGAGGGGTGGAATTTGTGAAGGAGCAGTAATTGTTGGAGCTGGTGCAGGATGTGAATTGTCCTGTGGAAGGGGATTAGGCTGGTCTTGTGTGATGATAGGTAGGTCTGGTGGAATGTTGGATGGATCTTGTGGAGTACTGGGTTGGTGCAAGTTGGGTTCTATAGTTTCTGTAGTTGTGTCGGGTATGAGATTGGGAATAACAGAGTCAAGAGGGAATTCAATGGATGGAGTAGAAGCATAAGGGAAAACGGTTTCATGAAATATGACATCCTGACTAGTAAATATGTAATGTTCTTCTAGATCATATAACATATACGCTTTTTGACCGACAGGGTATCTGAGGAAGACACAACGTTTGACACGTGGGGCAAATTTGTGAGAGTGAAGGACGTTAGTAGTATACGCAAGGCATCCAAAAACACGAAGGTGAAAATAAGAAGGAGGTTTACCGTAGAGACGCTCAAAAGGTGTAAGATGGGAAAGAACACGAGAAGGTAAACGATTAATTATGTGAACTGCAGCAGAGACACACTCACCCGAAAAAGGTAAGGGAAGATGGGCCTGAAAACAAAGGGCACGTGTAGACTCTAGGATGTGACGATGTTTGCGCTCTACAACACCATTTTGTTGAGGAGTGTAGACACAAGAATGTTGAAGGATGATACCTTATGTTTAGAAAAACGTCTGTAGAGGAGAAAACTCACTACCATTGTCCACTCAAATATTTTTGATAGTTGTATGGAATTGAGTATGAACATAGGCAAAGAAACGGATAAGCAAGTGTGAGGTTTCACTTTTATGATTCATTAAAAATATCCATTTTCTGGAATAGTCGTCTACTATATTAAGGAAATATTTAGCCCCGAAAATGGAAGCAACATGATAAGGACCTCAGACATCACAATGAATCAAATCAAAAGGTTTATTAGAAGAAATAGAACTAATTGGAAAAGGTAGACGAGTTTGCTTTGCAAGTGCACAAGTGTCACAAGCAGTACTTGATTCAAAAGGAAAATGCAACAAACGCATAGCCATAAAATCTAGCCTAGAAGAAGATAAGTGTCCTAGTCGGCGATGCCATAGATCAGTCAAGGAAATAATATGATGGCAAGTGGAGAGATGGGTCGTTTACATGGGATTGGCGCGAGGCATAGTGGAAGTCACGACATCCAGGTAATAAAGGCCCCCGTGTTGTCTACCTAAACCAATCATCGTCCCCGTCTTCAAGTCCTGCAAAACGCACCATGAAGGGAAAAAAGTCACCGAATAGTTCAAGTCTTTAGTAGCCCGGCTTACTGACATTAAATCCACTGTAAAAGAGGGAACACCAAGCACATTTGGTAATGAGAAATCAGCAGTTAGGGGCAGGGTCCCTGTTGCTGTAATCAAAGCTTTATCCCCATTAGGCATCACTACGGGTGGTAAATAGTCATTGGCACGAGCATTGACAAGCAAAGATGGCCTGGAGACAATATTGTCTGTAGCACCACTATTGATAGTTAATCGATGTGTGCAAGGATTATGTTGAGGCAAATCTGGGGCAGCATTGTTGGAAGGAATGTTAGAAGGGTGAGCATTTGCATCGTTAACAACAGGATTGTTGTTCGACGGATGTCCCATTCCCTGCATAATAAAAGCTATGTGTTGTAGTTGTGAATCGGAAAGCCCAACAAAAACAGTTTTCATCTGTGATGATAATTGAGAGCTATTGGCAGCTGGAGGCCGATTTCCAGAATTCATGGGATGATTTGGAGGATAGCCATGCAATTTCCAACACGTATTGCATGTATGAAAGTCACGATTGTAATGAGTACAATGCGAGGGCTTCTTGTTGGATGAACGAGTGCGGGGTCCAACAGTGGGATTGTAACACCGAAAACCCGGATGCTACCGGCAATAACCCGTGGTGTGAGCCACGGGTCATTGAAGCCATGGAATCGAAAACAATGAAATAAAAAGGATCATAATCGATAAAA
>JAOWBR010169314.1:0-11513 GCA_028571145.1 Dionaea muscipula
GAGACCTGAAAATTGGCATACATACCAAGTGAAACATAACACACATCATGGATATCTAAGGCGTCATCAAATCATCCTGGATTAAAAGATCCATCAACCTGACGCCATGGTGCTTTCTAGCGTTACTGAAGCCTACCGCCACCATGTTCAGCGCCATCTCCTTGAATCTTCAACATATGCTGAGAAAACCATAACAAAACCAACAAAAAAGTAAGATTCTAGAATTAAGACTTTAGATGTACTTCACCAGAGTCTTGGGATGATCCACCGGATATCTGAGACAACCCACCTGATTTCTGGGATGAGTAGATGCATCCACATGCTACTAATTCAACAATAAAATGCATCTAATTGTCCCCCTTTTGACATCAACAAAAAGATAATACGCACATGATAAGTCATAAAATATGACTTATTCATGTCCATTTATTTAGTCCTTTAGCACTTTTATTGCATGTTTAGTTTAGGTTTGTTTATGTTTTTAGTTATACCATTGAATAACTGTCGTTGCGTAAAATACTTGTTAAAAGACCTATTTTGCCCTTACTTTGTTCACTCTTTATTTTCAGGTCTTTTCCGGTGCAAGAAGGTGTGTTTGGGGTAGCCCGAGCGTTATGGATTTTAACACAAAGGAGAGATAGTAACGTGCAGCGAATGTAGCAAATGCAGCCGCAACACGGGCGTGTTGCAAGCCACACGGTCGTGTTGCTCATAATCCTTCAGCGCATAGAAGAGCTTTACCACGAGCGTGTTGATCCACCACAACCATGCCACCCTGTGAAGAACACGACCGTGTCTCTCAAATACGACCGTGTCGACTCCCGGACGCCGTTTCTAAAAGCCGATGTTGCGCAGATGGAAGACGTTCTTCTCGGCTCAAAAATTACTTCGTCCAGCGTAAGAGAAAGACGGAAGACGATCTTGAGAGCAGAGGAGGCCGTCCAAGGGGTATTCAAGAGGCACATTCGAATCCTTGAAGAGTGAGAGTTAGCCACCGTAGATGATATGTGGGCTTCGTCCATAGCAGTCGATCTTCCCCGCAGTTGGCGCTCCTGATCCGAGAGGAAGGTGGAGGGTGACAACCTCATCTACGTAGCGCGATTGTCCTGCACTTTTCTTGGTTTGTTTCTCTTGTTTGGATTTGGGTTTTGTGATTTGAGATTCAGGTTTTGGATTATCCTTGTTGATCGAACCTCCTTGTAATTGGATTTATGAGACCAACGTTTTAATCATTGGATCTAACCAGAATTTGATTTTTGCTTAATTGTTGATTGACAACCTTCATTAGGCCTAGATTGAATTGGATCTATAGCGTTCAATTGTCTCCCTGCTTGACGAGTTGAAATTAATTAATTAGGGTTTACAATTAGCATCTCCTGTTCACTCTATTTTCTGGAAATCAGAGCACAACGTGTGTGACAAACACGATCGTGATCCTTCCAGAGCTGCAGGGTGACTAGCGTTTCTATTTAGAGTAGAACCTGATTAAATATTTAATTCCTTATATGCGATCTCTACTAGCAGTGTCACTCAGATTGCTACCAGATCTTATCAGAACCTGAACCCGAACGCCTAGACAATCTAGTCTAATTTTATTCATTTAATTTTTTGTTAACATAAAGAAATAAACCCAAAAAGAACTTATTTTTACCGCATTCAAGTCGTATTTTTCTTCTAACGCATTTAGGCTTTCCCTATGGTTCGGCATCCTAAACATTTCTAATCTGTACTGCGAGGTACCGCATTATTATTTGGGCGACCAAATTTTCGGTGCCATTGTCGGGGAAAGCAACAGCTGAAGAAGGAAGCGTACATCTCGTGTAAACTTCCACCGGTAAATTCGCTCCATTTTATTGTACTTATTTTAATTATTTTGTTTTTGTTTGTTTCTTTTAGAGTTATTTTCCTTGGTCTTGCATGATCATTTGGACAAGGGACGAGAGTGGTAGATTACAATGCAGTTTAAGTGCTGGATCAATTCCTTTAGAATCTGTTCTTGCGCAAAACAACATGGCTAACAATAAAGAAGATATTCATAACGAGATTGATAATGCGAGTAACCACAATGAAGAAAATAAGGAAACAATGCATGAGTACTTGCATCTTGCACAAGGCCCAAATCCCTCTTGTATTATGTTTTCTGCAAATGCCCCTCATGTAGAATTGAAACAAGGTTTTATGAGCATGCTGCCAGGTTTTAGAGGGTTAGATAATGAAAATCCCTATGTCCATGTTAGAGCCTTTGAAGAGGTAATCAATAGTTTCTATCCCCAAGATAGAATTAAGACAGCTAGGCTTAGATTCTTTCCCTTTTCACTAAAAGATAAGGCTAAAGGGTGGTTATACATTCTGAAGCCTAGATCAATTGGTAATTGGGGAGAGATGACCGATGAGTTTTATAGAAAATTCTTCCCTCTCACAAAGTTTAACAAGTAAAATGGATGATTTTCAGCTTTGTCCAAAGGGATAATGAGACTCTATTTTCTGCCTGGGAATGCTTCAAAATTTTTTTAATTTTTGCCCATCCCATGGTTACGAGAAGTGGAGGCTTGTAAGTTATTTTTATGAAGGACTCATGCATAGGGATAGACAATTCATTCAACTGTCTTGTGGGGATGGATTCCTACATAAGGATCCTTAAGAAGCTATGGACTATCTGGATGAAATAGCAGAAAATTCTAACACTTGGACTCTGAGTCCACGGACTGAACAAAGGGCACTACTTCCTCATCGGGGGGTAGTGTTTTCAAATTAAAAGAAGAGGACCACCTGCAAGCAAAAATTTTCCTTTTAACAAAAGAGGTGGAAAATCTGAAAAAGAAAAGTGGCGCAATTGCTGTTAACCAAGTAAATCAAGTCCACTTGAGGGATGCATGTAAAATTTATGGTGAAACAAGCCATTTGACCAGGGACTATAGTCCACTCACTAGTTTTTTGGAATTGCCAGAAGAATAAGTTTACGCATTCAGTCAATATCGGAGTAATTACAATGCAACAGGTTCCTAATCGGACAAATCAACCAAATTTTTCCTACAGAAGTGAAAATGTGATGGTTCTTGTCCCAACTTAGCCATCAAATCTAACTTACATCCCTCCTCAGCAGAGGAGTAACTATGGGTACCAACCACAAGTATCCCATTCTCCACCTGTTAAGACTCCTTTGGAAGACATCTTGAGTACTTTCATGAAACGACAAATTGAACATAATCAGAAATAAGATGAGAGGATGAATAAGTTGGATGAGAAAATCACTTCAGCCCTAAGCATTATTGAAAAAGGGCAACTTCCTGCCCAAACTCAACTAAACCCAAACAATAACAAGTCGAAGGGTAAGGTTGGAGACATCAAGGTTGTGACCACCCTAAGGAGTGATAAAGTAATTGTGAAGAAAAAATCGATTGAAGTTAAAAGTAGAAACCAGAGTGTCCATTTCCTGCACCTTTCCCTCATGCTCTTAAGCTAGCTAAGAATTTGGGCAATACAACAGAAATCATGGAACACTTGAAGCAGGTAAAGATTAATTTGCCCCTTCTGGATCTTATTTCTCAAGTGCCCAGATATGTTAAGGTGTTAAAATACTTGTGCACAGTGAAAAGAAAGCATTGAGTCAAAAGACTTATTTCATGGCAGCTCATGTGTGTGTTATTATTCAACAAACACTGCCTCCTAAGTATAAAGACCCTTGGTGCCCTACCTTTCCTTGTACCATTGGTGATTTTATTATTGACCATGCTTTACTTGATCTAGGTGCTAGTGTTAGCTTGCTTCCTTATTCAGTTTATTTGCAATTAGGATTGAGTGACATAAAACCTACTTCTTTGGTTCTTCAGTTAGCTGATAGGTCTATAAAGGTACCTAGGGTTGTTGTTGAGGATGTTTTGGTAAAAGCTGAAGATTTCTATTACCCTGCCGATTTCATTATCTTAGACATGAAAACTAAGGCTTTGCAAAGTCCAGCTTTGCCTTTGATATTGGGTAGGCTGTTCCTGGCCACTTTAGATGCTATTATTCATGGCAGGAATAGCCGATTGCAGATATCATTTAGATCCTTAACTACGGAGCAGAACATTTTTGAGATGGCGAGATAACCAATGTTCATAGATGAGGACTGCAAACAAGTCCAAATGATTGAGTCTGTTGCTTCTGAGCAGTTTGATTTAGATTCCTTGTGTAAATTTATAGACAATTTTATAAATATTGAGGACTTCTATAATTGTAGTAGTTTAGATGTTAGTGAGGATTCTTTGTTAGAACCTGAGGAGCAGGTAATGGCCATTGGTCAAGGGTCGAGTTCACAATTTGAAGAACTTCCAAGTTGCAGTGAAGAGCCCAAGCCATCATCTATAGAACCATCACAATTGGAATTGAAGGAACTACGTCCAGGTTTTAAATATGCTTTTCTGGGTTCAGGTAATACCTTTCCTGTTGTTATTTTTGATGCATTGACTGTTGATTAGGAAGGTAAGCTTTTAAATGTTTTGAAAAATCATAAGTCGACTCTAGGATGGAGTTTAGCAGATATTAAGGGAATTAACCCTTTGCTTTGCACACATCATATATACCTAGAGGAGGATTGTAAAACATCTAGACAACCCTAGAGAAGACTGAATCTAACAATGAAAGAGGTAGTAATGAAGGAAGTAATTAAATTGCTAGATGCGGGTATTATATACCCTATCTCAGATAGCAAGTGGGTTAGTCCTGCCCAAGTTGTCCCTAAAAAGTCTGGAATAACTGTAGTTAAGAATTTAAATGATGAACAGGTGCTTACCCGTTTAGTTACGGGTTGGCGAATGTGCATTGACTACAGAAAGCTTAATTCTGCAACTAGGAAGGATCATTTCCCCTTACCCTTCATTGATCAGATCTTGGATAGAGTTGCTGGCCATGCATATTACTATTTTTTGGATGGTTGTTCTGGCTATTATAACATAGAAATTGCCTTAGAAGACCAGGAAAAGACTACACTCACTTGTGTATTTGGTACCTTTGCATTTCATAGGATTCCTTTTGGCTTGTGTAATGCACCTACGACTTTTTAAAGGTGCATGATGAGCATTTTCTATGACATGATTGACAAATTTGTTGAGGTCTTTATGGATGATGTTTCTGTTTTTGGTGATTCTTTTGATGAATGCCTAGACCATCTTGATTTAGTATTGGCCAGATGTGAAGACAAAGGTTTAGTTCTTAGTTGGGAAAAGAGCCATTTCATGGTTACTTCCGGGATAGTCCTAGGACATGTTGTTTCATCAAAAGGAATAGAGGTAGATAAAGCTAAAGTTGATCTTATCCTTAATTTATCCTCTCCAACATCAGTAAAGGATGTGAGATCCTTTTTAGGGCATGTTGGCTTTTACCGTAGTTTCATAAAGGATTTTAGTTCTATTGCTAGGCCTTTGTGTAACTTATTATTGAAAGATGCGAACTTTGAGTGGACGGAGGCCTGTGAGTAAGCTTTTAGGAAACTAATTAGCAAGCGTACCTCCGCCCTAATAGTATAAACCCTAGATTGGTCTCTCCCTTTTGAGATCATGTGTGATGCGAGCGATTATGCCATTGGAGCTGTCCAAGGCTATCGAAAAGATAAGAAGCCCCATGTGATTAGCTACGCTAATAGAACTCTTGATCGTACCCAAATGAATTACACTACTACTCAGAAAGAGTTACTAGCTGTTGTGTTTGCATTAGATAAGTTCCGTTCTTACCTGCTTGACACTCCTGTTGTTGTTTATTCGGATCATGTCGCCCTTCGGTACATTCTCACAAAGAAGGATGTTAAAGCGCGCTTAATACGATGGACATTGCTTTTGCAGGAATTCAAAATAGAGATCCAAGATAAAAAAAGAGCAGAGAACGTGGTGGCTGATCATTTATCCTGGTTGACGTTCGCAGAACCCCAGATTGAAGCACCTATTTGGGATGATTTTCCCGATGAGCAGCTTTTTATTGTCTTCACCGAGCCCTGGTATGCCCACATCGCTAATTATCTTGCTACTGGTTACATCCCGTCGACTTGGATGACTTAGGATAAGCGTAAGTTCTTTACTGAGGGGCGTAACTTTTATTGGGATGACCCGCATTTGTATAAATATTGTGCTGATCGAATTATGCGTAAGTGTGTGCATGATGAGGAGGTTATGAGTATAATAAACTTTTGCCATTGTGAGGTGTATAGAGGCCACTTTTCCGCAAGGAAACTACCGCCAAAATTCTACAATGCAGTTTGTATTGGCCTACCATGTTTTAGGATGTGTCTAAGTTTTGTAAAGGTTGCCTATTCTGTCAAAAACTGGGGAAGATAACTAGGAGAGATATGATGCCATTGTCCCTTATTTTAGAAGTTGAGTTTTTTGATTGTTGGGGCATTGATTTTATGGGTCCTTTTCTCCCTTCCCATGGTCACCTTTACATCCTTCTGTTGGTTGATTATGTCTCTAGGTGGGTGGAGGCTATACCCTGTTGCATGAATGACCACATAACTGTACTTAAATTTCTAGAGGAAAACATTTCCTCTCGATTTGGTATGCCGAAGGCTATAGTGAGTGATAATGTCATAATAGTTCACATTTTTGTAATATGCCTTTTGCTAACCTTTTGAAGAAATATGGGGCAATGCATTGTTTGTCTATACCATATCACCTCCAGACCTGTGGTGAAGTAGAACTTTCTAATAGGGAGATAAAGCAAATTATAGAAAAAATGGTTGGCCCCACGGGTAAAGATTGGTCCCTACGACTAATTGATGCACTTTGGGCCTATCATACTTCATTGAAAGGACCTCTGGGCATGTCTCCCTATCGGGTAGTTTATGGTAAGCCCTGTCACCTGCTAGTTGAACTGGAGCATTGAGCATATTGGGCTATCAAGGCCCTTAATCTGGATTTAGACTGTGCCGGTGAGATTAGAAAACTTGATTTGAATGTACTTGAGGAGTTGAGAAATGAAGCTTACATGAGCACACGTAATTATAAGGAGCGGATGAAATTGTTTCACGATTGACAAATAAGGAGAAAACCTTTTGAGGTTGGTTAATCCGTTTTATTATACAACTCTCGGCTCTACACTTTTTCTGGGAAGTTTCGTAGTTGTTGGGATGAACCTTATGTAGTTAAGGAGAACTGTGACCATGGGGCGGTAGTCATCAACGATGCTCGTGATGGTCGTGTACTTAAAGTGAATGGTCAAAGCTTGAAGTCTTTTTCAGGCGGTGTACTCTCGCTCGAAGAGGAGACCTCAGATCTTACCACCTATGGTAGATGAGACCACTTAGCCTCTCGGACTACTGTTTTTGTACATATGTTCGTTATTTTCCATTCTATTTTATTTTGTTTGTTTTGTTTTATTTATGTTTGTTGTGTCTGCTGACCTTTGTAGGTCCCGTCATATCAGTCCTATGGCTTTCATCAGATGCGTGCTATCTTTCCATATTTTTCCTCTCCCTTTGTCCTGTGTTTTTCATTATTATTTGCTATAGGGACACTGAGGAAATTGTTCGTTTTAGGTTGGGGGGTAGCACTAATTTGTTTGTCGTCGTGTGTCAGTTTTAATTGTGTGTCATGTCAGTTTCTAGTTCAAAAATAAAAAAAGTGTTGCGCATGCCCCCGTTCTTTATATCTTTATCTTCTGAGTTTGGATTCCTGTAATAGTTGTACTAGGATTGGCCTAGAACTTTTTATGCACTTAGCCGAGCTTAGTGGTAAGATGGGGGATGGTACATGTAAGTAGGAAACTTCTTAGGTGCAAGTTAATCTCTTTTGAGTAGAAAGGTGTGTGCCATAAATTAGAAAACAGTGTGAGGCGTGCGTTGCACTTGTGAGTTGGGTGTGACTATGAGACTTGGCTGGTGGTAAGAAGTTTGCTTTACCTAGGGAATGACGAAAATCAAATTTTTGTGAATTTTAGCCTTCATACCTATTCTTCTTTGTTTGCATCTAACACTAGTACCCACTTCGTGCCATACACATAGCCTTTCTTTGCTTAGCCATGATTTCTGTGCCTCTTGACTTGGAGGTAATAATTTGTTTTTCCTATCTGGTGAATACCCAAGTTTGTGCAAAAAATGAAAAAAAGTGTTCTGAATGGGGTTGAGGATGGTGAAAAACAAATAAAAAAAAAAAGAAAAAAATGTTTAAAAGCAAAAAGAAAGAGAAAAAGATGGGTTCAAAAATAATGTAGAAAAAGAAGAGATATTTAGGAAACCCATAAAAGTTAAAGTTGGGGGTTCTTGAAAGAATAGAAAAAAATTAAGGAAAAAGTTGTTGAAAAATTCATAATGGCAAAGGAGTTCTTGAGTTGTAAAAGTATGAGATAGATGGTTCTGTGCACTCTTCTGACGCATGTTTGAATGGTTGTATCAATTTTGTCCTTTCCCTACTTTTTATGGATTACCTACTCTTGAACCATATATCACCCTTTTGTTGATTTTTTTGACCCTGGGTTGGTTTATGGTAAGACTAGTGGTAGCCTCATTAGTTGTGCCCTATCATGTGAGAAACGTGTGTTTGTCACTGTGCTAGGTAGCCTTTCCTTTTGAGCGTTAATTTCTGTTGGCTCCCTCGAGTGTTTACATGTTCACATTTGCATATTTTACTTGACCCGTGAGTTAGGGAGTCAAAACCTTGCGTTTTAGGTCATTTCTGATGAACATGTATCATGGTTTATGGTAAGATGGTTAAGACTCGGTGCACACACACACACACACACTCTTGAGTCGGTGCTATACACAATTACTTGTAGGTGATTCATTTCTCGTTGATAATTTAGTATTGGAACCATGTGTTGTGATTTGGTCGTGTGTGTCTAGTTTCCTTTTCCTAGTTCATGATTGCTATGAACTAGCAAACTTCAGGTTGGAGGGTGTGATAAGTCATGAAATATGACTTATTCATGTCCATTTATTTAGTCCTTTAACACTTTTATTGCATGTTTAGTTTAGGTTTGTTTTTGTTTTTAGTTTTATCATTGAATAACTGCCGTTGCGTACAACACTTGTTGAAAGACCTGTTTTGCACTTACTATGTTCACTGTCAGGTCTTTTTCGGTGCAAGAAGGTGCATTTCGGGTAGCTCGAGCTTTATGGATTTTAACACAAAGGAGCGAAGGCAACGTGCAGCGAATGAAGCAAATGCAGTCCCAACAAGGGTGTGTTGCAAGCCACCATGACCGTGTTGCTCATAATCAGTTAGTACGTAGAAGAGCTTTAACACAGGCATCCGCCACGGTCGTAGCGCCGCATGAAGAACACGATCGTGTCTCTCAAACACGGTCGTGTTGACTCTCGGATGTCGTTTTTAAAAGCCGAAGCTGGGCAGATGGAAGACGTTCTTCTCGCTTCAAAAACACTACTTCGTCCAGCGTAAGAGAGAGGCGAAAGGCGAATTTGAGAGCAGAGGAGGCTGTCTAAGGGGTGTTCAAGAGGCATGTGATGAACCTGTTTTGGTTTTGGCTCTTGGTTTGGATCTCGAGGACGAGATTTCTTTAATGGGGAATGATGTGATAACTCGACCATTTTTATTTTAATTGGGTTTGTTTTATTTTAAGACTTCCACTTAGCCCAACCGGGATAGTGGAAGCAGAGAGAGGCTTTGGTTTCGTGGAGGATTCGAGTTCGAATACCGTGGGGTGCATTTTTTCTTTTCTTTTTGAGACTTTTAATCTCATTAGTGATGGGGGGATTTGACCCTTTTGCCCTCCATTGATTTTGATGGGAGTTAGGGAATTTTATTTCCCCATTTTTGAAACCCCCACACTCTCTCTCTCTCTCTCTCTCTCTCTCTCTCTCTTTCTTCTTCTCCTTCACGTAACTCTCGCTTCTCTCGCCATCTCCATCCTTTCTTCCTTCACCTTCCAGCGATAGCAGCAGGAGATCGAGGTAACGGCCGGCTCGGTTTGGCCACGGGAGGATCATCGATCACGTCTTCGTCCAAGCATCGGTGAGACCTCGATCGCTTTGTCTCTCTCTCTCTATCTCTCTCTCTCCCTTCTCATTTAGGGTTTAGTGTCGATTTTGGGTGAGTTGTTAATGGATTATTTTCCTCGTGGTTCCTTGTTACTGATTGCTTAGAAGAGAGGAGGAGTCGTGATTGTTCAGCGGGTGTTCGATTGGTTTCGTCGGCTTTGTCGACTAAGGTTAGTTTTCGTTCGTTTTGCCCTAATTTCGAGTTTGGCATGTGATGATCAGTATGGGGTTGAATTGTTGATGTTAGTGGACTAATTTGATGATATTGAATCTGTCCATTGGGTTGAATCGATTGGTTTCACGTTCCGGTTGTCCCCGGTCATCGTTTTGTCATTTTTTCCGATGTTTACACTTTTTGAGTTAGTCGTCGTTTGAGGCATGTTGGGGTTTAGTTGATGCATGTTTTAGGCTCATTTTGATGTCATGTTAATGTTGTATTGCTACTGGGAATCGAGGAAATCGATTGGTATGGGTCTGGTGCAATTCTGCAGAATTGCAGAATCGGTTGCCAGTATTAGGGAGCGTTACGGTGGTAATGTTCCCATCATTACGACCGTATCATTTGTAAAAATTCCAAACAGGGTTTCTGGGTTTTCCCAACATTACGGGCGTAAGCTCACATGATTACGACCATATCGGTGGTGATTACGACCGTAATCACCAAGGTTATAACCGTAACCTTTGTTATTTCACTGTTCCCGATTCCTGTTCACTCCTTTGGGTTTCCCGATTCGTGCTAAGTCCTTAGGCGTCGTGTTTAGCATGTTTTGGCCACCTTGGTGAGATGTTTTGGTGCCGTTAGCAGGATATTTACACTTGAATAATTATTCAGGTGGTGACATACCCGTGTACGGTGTTTGGTGATCGCTTTAGTTCGTGTTTTGCTTTAGCTGGACTTCAGGTGAGGGGTGTACGCAATCCTTCCCTACCTTCCACCTCCATCGTTTCATGCATTGCCGTTCTTTCATAGACCTTTCTTGATATCTCTCTCTTTTGCAGCTCATGCTCCGCTTAGTAATATTATTTTTGATATCCACTCGCATGTTTTCTAGATGAGTATACGTTTGTAATTACAGTTGGCCTGTTCCTTCTCTTTTAATCATGATGTTTTTCCATGATGAGTAGTACGTGACTTGCTGGGCCTTCTTGTTCTTTTCTTTTAGAGTGGACTTAGAGTTATCATGTGAGTTGTGATCAGGTGATTGAGATTTTGATTTATTTAAGCCCGAGGGATATGTTTCTTTCGGGGGTCAACTTCGGCCACACGGGTTACTGTGTGTCGCAACGTTCTTAGGTCTTGACGTCGACCTGGACGGAGTCTGCCATGGGGGGCTATTATGGTCTCCAAACTTGTTTACACCCATGTTCAGACGGGATATCCCATGCTTCGCGCATGAGTTGACATTTTTGGTAGACTTGGTCTACCTTAGTATTTTCATTTAGTCGTGGACTACGGGTGCCACCGATGGAGTTTGTGGTAGACATAGGGTACTACCTTAGTATTTATATGTGGTAGACTACGGGTGCTACCGTGAGGTTATTCATGTACGTG
>JAOWBR010169336.1:0-11513 GCA_028571145.1 Dionaea muscipula
TGTAAAATTCGGATTACATCAACAACAACAAGAACAGAGGCGCAAGCGCATCACAATTAACGGAAAAAACACAACTAAATTGGCCCCTTCCGAACAACTAGCAACTACACGCACCCCAAACTAGATGATGAGATATCAACTAGAAACCACAAAATCAATTGACGAAAAAAGCCCTCTCCCAGATTGCTCAGCACAGTCCCCCACAGCAAATACCTCACTATGAAACCATGGCCTCCGAAGATAAACAAGAGCAACTGAAGCACATCAAACCCGAATCACAGACTTCAGTCCGCCAAGTGCAAAGCTAAGTGATAACTAGAGCAAAAGCAACCCGTCAACCTCCAATATGAATGCAAGCAAAGGCCATAGCTGCTACCACAAGTCCTAATGCAACCAAGGAGCAAACCGAAATGGCCGGACACCTCCTCCTCCTCCTCCTCCTCCCTAGCTGCACGACCTCTCCATGGGCAACCAAGAGGGCCCTGTATGCCGCAACATGGTCAACAAAATCATTGCCAACATCCCACAGCATTCTCGCTAGCAATTATCCTGATACTGATAATAAGCAAAAGACCACTCCTACGTAAGTTATGTTTGTGTGTCCTAGAAGAAGCCATCACAGCAAAGACCATCGGAGTACATGCTACAGAACCGTCATCTCAACAAAAATCATCCACACCAGAACAGAACAAAGATGTATAGCAAACCTTGGCCACAAAGGTATCCTGCTAATAATGAACTTGCATACAATACGCAGGGGAACGGCCTCCTGCCACGCACGAAACATCACCACTGTACAGCACCCACGAAACCCCACAATCACCTGAGAATAGCCAAATGAGTCTCAACAAACCCCCCACCATCACCGAATAGAAAAAAAAAACCACCTCTCCTTTTTTCCCCTTGACCCCTCTCATCAAATAAATCCCTCCACGTAGAAACTCACAACCCAGTCCGAAGGTCCCATCCAGACCCCCAAAACACCACACAAAGAACACCCAAAAAAGACCAATAGAAAGAATGGCCGAAAACAAGTCACACAAATACCACCCGCATCATCACCGAAGAGAAGAACACACCTCTCCTTTTTTCCCCTCAACACAACTCACCTCGAAACCCCTCCACAAAAACTCTCAACCCGAATCCCGAGATCCCAATCGGACTCACTAACGCATCAACCAAGGAAAACCCACAAAAGACCGATGGAAGCAAAACAAAAGAAACCCCAACCCGACAACGAGACACGGCAAATCAGCGAATCATGACAGAAGACCCGAGTGAAAATGGCCGAGACAACAACATGAAGGGCAGAAGAAACACAGAGGCAAATCATCGACACAAGGGGTCAAAGCAAGAAAGGAGGGATAAGGAGAGAGAACAAAGAAAAGAACTCCAAAAAGAAGACCAAAAAACACAGAAATCCAAACCAGAAAAGGATGGACAACAACACACAGAAACTCCAAAAAAACAGACACAAGAGACGAGGAGATGTGAAAACACGACAGAAAACAGAACAAAAAGAGAAGAAGGAGAAACACATGGCTATGAATAGAAGCATCATGGAAAATGGCGTACCCTGGGTACACAAGATCCACCAGAGCAGTTGCATCAGACCCATGCTCCAGTATAGCCAACCACAGGACACCAAAATCATCCAACTCCATCAAGAGGAGCACTCAGCAAAGTCAGTTCCATCCGACCCTACGCCCACATTTCGTGTAGATGATGGAGCACATAGATTTAAAGGAGTCAAAAAAAAAAAAAAAAATATTCGATTTGAGCACGGTCAAACCGTGTCGGGCCGGCCCAAGCACGGTCAAATCGCGTCGTGCTGGCCAAAGCACGGTTAAAACTGTGTTGTGTCGTGCCGGGTTAGGGCCGGCCCGGCCCGGATTGCCATTTCTAGTTGCATATGAAGTTCAATGATACACAGAGAACATCTTTCTACAGAAATCACCATAAAATTGAGCATGTACATGAGGATTATTATAAAGCATTTTGTCATTTGGTGTCTGATTTACTCAAAACTGACCCGCCCGTATGTCTCTATCAAGTTGATCTGCATTGAGGGTTCCAGGAAGCTCCCGAAAATCTTCATTGAAGATGGAATATGCACTGCAAATTTGACACCAGAAATGTCACTTTACAAAAACAGTGCATGCAGTAGTGTATACTATCCATGAATTTACTTAATTTTTAGCGATATGCTCTACAGATTCCTATTTACTACAGCTAAGTCAACGATGTACAATGTCCCTGGCCCTTCAATAAGGTTGGCTAATAAACTACAAGCTTGCTTGGTCAGGAATAAGTCTTAGTTTAGGTTCTCAGCAAGCCAAAAACCACTCAAATTTGAAATTTCATTATGTTTAGTTCATGTGATGATTGGAATGAGGTCTCTGATGATTCTTGATGTTTGGACAAGTATGAAGTTGTTGGTATTCTGTTCCAGTTGCTAGGATGCACTGTTGACCAGTTTTGGTCAAGTTTGACCACAAGGTCGAAGTGGTCATTTACACTTTACCTGGACTGGGATCCCATCAACACCTCTGGTATGTGATGGCGATGCTTCATACCAATTTTCCTAAGCATTGGAATTGATTTGATACGATTTTCCATTGAACTAAGCTCAAGGGCTTGGTTTAGCTTGGTTACCTATCTGGTTTGAGGTCGAAATTATCAACCGAGAATTCTGTCTGGAGCTAACTGCTAAGAGGTCCTTCCTACTTCTGTATTGGAGTAAGATGAAGATGTGAGCATGTTCATTTCAGCTGGATTCGCTGTGGATAGATAAATGGATACCTAAGTGCAAAATTCAAGCTTAATTTGGCAGTTCACTGCAAGTTCAGGCTCCTATTCCGATTTGGTTACCTTCATCCAGGGAATTTTGATCTTCCTGAGGTGTGACAACTGTTTGTAGAGCTCTGCGGCCAAGGGATTGCAAATTGGTCAATCAGAAATCATTTCCTAAGCTATTAAGCATCAGATAGTATTTTTTATTTGGGCCAAGTTGCTAATGATTGGGTCGTCAAAGCTTAATTTCAGTTTGATTAGAATTTTTTAAGCTAAACCTGATGTGTATATGCTCCCTTGGCAATTCCTATAAGCTAGAGTAAGGTGTATAGCTCACTAGCCTTTGATTTGCTTTGATAGATCAAGGGACCTGATCAATCCCTATTTCTCTTGTATTTAAAGGATGTTATGCAGGATCCCTACTGGAGCTTGGCCGGAATTCCACCTTGCTCTCACATTGGTTTTGAGCTTGGAATTGCTATCCTGAGTTCACAACAATGTCCGAGTGACAACGGCATCTAAGCTAATAGTAACAAGAGACAAATTGGTACAGGCTTCCTTTTATTGATCCCACAGAAAGAGTCTTACTCATTGATGCATGATTGCCTATATTCTAATATCTTGTCTAGCCTTAAACAATTCGCTGTTATTGTAACGCCTCGGGCCCAAAGCTCCACCAACCACACCATAACAGGCCCATTTATCCTACATATTGTTGACAGAGATAAAACTCATTAGGTCTATATTAAACTTCAATCTTCCTTCAACCACCGATGTGGGATTAAGGTATCACAATCTCCCCCCACTAATGTGTGCATGTGGGATTAAAGATCGTCTATCATAACCCACTCTGATATCACCTGTAACATCCCCAACTCATCGAGCTCATTAAGGTATGGTTGGCAGAGCTTTGGGCCCGTAGCATTACAATTTTCTCTCCACCACGCGTCCCTACACCCGTATATTCATATAGCCTCCACTATCCTTTTCACCAGAATCCTTCCTCTTCCCCTTTCAATTCACAAAGCTTTCATTCATCAATGTGAACTTGAACTTGCAAAACGTACCTTACATCACCCTCTTGACGCCGCCCAAGGTTAAGAAAGATGATAGCAAATCCAGAGACAAGTATCTGAAAACCATTAAGTAGAAACTAAATGAGCCTTTGAGTGAAAAGCTAAGAAATTTGTTTTGATAAGTTTCAAACATTTCCAATAAGGATGAAGGAGAGTAATTGGTCCTGTCTAGCAGACTCCCTGGATTGTTCTAAGTAAACATTGTAATCTCATTTACACGAAAGTACAACACCACAAGATTGGGCACGGTACTATGTTTCAGAGTTCATCAATAACAGGGCATGCAAAAGAAGATAATCATTTGAGACAGTAGTGTTGTAACAGTAGAACCATTAGAAGGACCTAAGAACAGGTCATGCAAAAGAAGATGATCAACAGTAAAAGAAACCACTACATGGACCTAGAGAGACGAGAATGATCCAACCAAAAAAAGACAAGGAGAGAAACTGTGACACAGTCTTAGTTTGTGAACTTCACAATCTTTACTTCATAAACATTTTGTAATTAACAATCACCATAAAGGCCAATCTCAAACAATATTACCTCATTTTCTAGCTCTGATCAACATATGATTTCTTGTTCTATGTTTACGTTTATGCCACTTCCTTAACAATATACAAGATCCTTTCTCATTTATGATTAAGGAGCATGTATCTCCTTATTTGTCACAACCATGGGATATGTCATCAAGTTTCCATGTCTCTTTTCAAAAGACATAGAACCCATCTCTCGTTTCAGGATACTTTAGTTCATACTTATTTTGAAGCAGAGGTTTCAGCATCATAGAGCACTTGGAAGTACCCTATCAATGTCAACGAGCATTCAAGGCCCTGCTTTTGCTGATCTTCCTTTCTCCAAGAATCCTTAACAGTGAACGCTATAATCCTAGTTATCCTCTAACAATTGTTCTCATGATTTTCTTCTGCAAATACTTAAATCTCGATGTATGACACTGAAGTTCTTAATCCTACTTGAAATCTCATTTCTACAAAAAAAAAATAAAATAAAATAAAATATTCAGACTACGCAAAACGTTATTCAGACTACTTGAAATCTTGCTTCTTCCTGATTTTCACATGCAATCAAGTTTATAAACCGTTATTCAGACTACACAAAAAGAAAGGAAGAGAGACCACGGTTAGAAAAATAACACAACACACAACAACAATAACACGACTACTTCTCACTGGGTGGGGTTGGCCACACGTATTTGTAGGATACATACACATAAGATTCGACAATTTTAGTGCGTTGGTTGTCCGCTACCTAACACGCAGGTAGCCGACTTCTCTTTTCCTTGTTGTCTTTTATAATGTGCTTGTTATCTTCTTTTCTTTTTCAGATGTATACTTGCAGAAGATATAGTACAAAAGCACTCAGATTCTAGAATCTATGGCATTCTCTGGGAGGCTATGTTGGTACCGGAGTATGGCTTCACCAATGATTGGGTAAATTACCATGTACCCTTTAACAGGAAAACATAAAAAGTCAAGGAAATGATGTCTTTTTTTTCGTGAATGCAAAATAAGCTTTTGGAGTAGTAAGAGCATAGCACCATTAAAACATACAGTTAAAAAAAACATGATAAAATGGTTAAGCACTCTTATCATAGATGTAAGGTAATAGAATTGTTCACTTACATATATTGGCCCAAAATCCCATCTATGAGCGATAGGAGCCAAGATAAACCATAAGATGATAATGGCCCACGCCTTTAAGCTGAGAGAGAAAATTGCCATCAAAACGATATCTAGCAATAGAAAAGGACATTCATTAGTAAATCAAGGTTCAAAAGGAAACAATGACTAAAGTAGACGCTTACCTGGAAGCTTCAACCTATCACTTAAAAATTGAAAGAGCCTCCGATTCCACCAATTTGCTGACTCAGGAAGTTGAAACTTCTATTACTCCAAAGAGTAAAAGATAAACCAAATAAGGATGTACCGATATCAGCTGTTCAAGCTATAAAAAAGAACACAAAAGCCAAAAGTTTATCAGACACTTACCAAATCATCTTCATCATCTTCGACGTCATCAAATCCTGCACGAAAATGTTTCACTCGTGCCTTCGGTTTAACAGATACTATTAGAGAATCTGGAAATATAACAGGGCTATATAAATACATAATACCTTAGCGAGCAGGATAAATGCAACACAACTCATACTATTTCAGTACCCACCAATACTACTTATTAGACCTTCTACTCGAGAACAACTACATTCTGTCTAACAAGGGCATCAACTATGTTGAAACAGAAGTATCATATCTGTCGTTATTTCCTTTTTCCCGTATGCAAGGGATAAGGTAGGGGCAATAGGTGAATGATCATATTTGTTTGAACTTATAAAATCCAACTCCGATGTGATATAGCATATCATTTTTTTGAAGGAGCTACAACAGGAGACAATAAATAAAGTAGCCAAATTATTATCGATCCAGGAGAATGGCGTGAATTTAGATCTTTACCGCAATCTCTAAATTCGATTTCAACATCCTCTCCATTTTTGTAGTCGAGCAATACACTCCCCCGGAAAATTAGGCTCAAACTCTCAATAGGTAATCCTTTGATTTCAGCAAGCAATTTTCTCAGATCATGCACCTTTATGTTAGAAAAGAGGCACTATGAGTTATTGATGAGAAAATCAAACAATAAAATTGAAAGTATATTAATATGCCATCCAAAATTTCGAGCATACTCGACTATCAGCATGCAGACATATTGCACCTAGTTCTTTCTTCAGATAATTCCACTAAAAGAAAACTGACCAGGTCAGCATAGAAAAAAAGACGAATAACTAAAAGCAGGCGCAGGATTCCCAGAACCATTTGCCATGCACAGTATGTAACCAAATTACTCATCGTATCATACACTGATTGATTCAACATTATATTAACTAGAAATGATCACCAAAGCATGAAAGATGTCGGAACAAAAAATACACACAAGCACATTAGTAGGAATCTTATTGGTTTACTGAATCACTAAAGAATCTGCACAACACAATGTACCAAAATCCAACCTTCAAGTAGAAAAACCGCACTTTCGAGCAAAAATCCCTTCCATGAAGCATTAGCACCTTTTCCAGTATGAACTCTTTCAATAAAAACTCAGAGAGGATGACCACTGATTATAAGAAGATGGAATATGGTCTTAGTTTCTTTTGGTGATTTACACACCATGACCTTAAAAAATTCCGGATATGAATAATTTCTAGCAGCCAGAGAGACAACTATACATATGGTCTCATGCTTTGGTTCTGACAACCATTTAAAGTTAAACATCAAAAGTCAACCGTAATCATGGCAATCGGGATTTGAGACAATTAGGAGAAAAAAATTGAGATTTAATGTCCATAAGTTCTGTGGCTATAATTTGTGGTTAACAGGAATAGAGGCCATACTTCAAGAAGACAAGAACAGTACACCAATTATAAGCACAATTGATGGTTGAGATATGCAGCCACCAAAATTTTCCTACTTCTAGCTGAGTTGGGAAACGATTTGACAGCATTGAGCCATTAAAGGATAATTGCTTGCTAGCCCACTGCAAGCAGTATATCTTTTGGTCCTTTTCTCCCCATCATATAGAGAATGACAAAACCTTAAAAATAGTTACAATCATACATGGAACAGCCCCCAGACCACATCGAAGAGAAGCTACATAAAGGGGAGCAGAGGAAAGGGAAGAAGGCACACAATACAGAATAAGATCTCCCTGAACCTAAATACTCTATGTTTAAGAAGATAGAAACAACCATTACCTCACAACAAGGACAGCATATCAGGTACTATGTATAGATAAACCAGAGACTATCTCAAAATCAAAATATAGACCCATCAAGTAGTAATACAAGCCTTCTACTTGCTATGACCCACCACAGACTCACAGAGATCTCTAATAGTAATATATTCATATGACAAGTGATAAACTCTCAATGAACTCCTCATCATTGTAGTGATATTCACCTGCATATTTTTGTTTAATCTTCTAACACAACCTGATATTTTCCACAGAGATCAAAGAGTCTTCATCATCATCACCACGGCCACTTGGCCCACTTCACACTAGGTGAGGTCAGCCACATGTATCCGTAGAATACATGCACATCAAAGAGTCTCGAGTAAATGTTCACTCATAGACCACTCGTGCAAGGACCCAAGGGTCAGCTATAATAACCGAAACCCATAACAGTCTAACATCCATAAGATACATCAGCAGTAGCGAAATCCATCCAACTAGTAATCCCCATTAATCATTCCATCCCCTTAATTGGTAAAAACAAATATCTTCAACTACCCAAACTTTTTTTTCTCCTATCAGCACCTTCGCCCTACATTGCATGAAACCTAAATGCTTGATAACTATCCCATCCTTACAGAAAGGCAATAGAAGTTGATGAAAAAAGTAATTGAGAAGTAACACACTTGCATTCTTCTTCGTTAAACTAACAATCACAAATATTACACTCGAACCTCTCATGCAAATTTCAGAATAGAATTCAAAATCACTACAGAATTCAATGACACGATCGGACAACTACTCATCCCTCCGCTCTTCCAACCCAACAATCAATCACGCTGCAACGGTAAAAATCTTAGCTAATGGGAACCAATTTCCGCAGTATCAATCACAAAAACAAAAGTAAAAATTCAGGCGCTGGAGGAAAATTAGGGTTTGGTTTCCTCCAGCAAAGAAAGGAAGCAAGAGAAGATGATCGAGGGAGAGACGGGGGAGGGGGGTAACCTTCAGACGAGAAGGGACGTTGAGGCGTGATGGGCGAAGAGGACCTATGATTTTGAGGATGATCGCCACGGTCTTCTTCTCCTTCGTCTCGCTGCCATCTTCGATCTCCATTTGTCTTGTTCTATTTGTTTTTCTTTCTAGCTTCACAAAAATACCAACCAGAAAAATTAGAGATTTCTATTGCCATCCGATTTGAGAGCAACTAGAGGCGCTCCTTCAGTTAGGGGGGTCTTTTTTTTTTTTTTCTTTAATAAAATCATAGCATATTGTTGTTTCATCAAAAAAAAAAAAAAAATTACGATAATATACTATCATTTTTTTATAAAAAATGGTGGTATATTCCTGTAATTTGTTTTTTAAATGAGAATAGTATCATTTTTTTTTTTTGAGCCGAAAAAACTCAAATCTCATTCCACCCTCAAAATCACAATCAAAATTATTACAATCCTCTATATCAGCAACCTATATACTCATGGAATCAAAATCCAAAACCTAACCCCAAAGAATACACACCAGAATCAAACAAACTGTCGACTCAATCTCCAAACCAGAATCTGAAGCAAACAGAAGCAACACAAAGGAAATCCCCATCACCTCAGTCGATAAACACTTGTGCAAAGTCACTCATCTTCAATGAAAACTTTCTCCCTCGGATGTCAGAACTTCTTCCATGGAGACTCTGAAACCAGGCCCCTACTGACGAGAAGCTAGGTCTCCCCCACTCCCAACTGATAGCAGATTCTCTTAATTACAATGTTCTTATTGCCACTATCATTTCGAAAAATTCTATAATTCCTCTCACGCCAAAGCTCATAAACTAAGGCGGCTGGAATCGTTTTCCTCATCCTCGCATTCTTTGTTCCGCCCACACTGATCTTCAAAATCCAACTCCACCAGTCAACCCATCCAAACCCCTGCCATTGCAATCCCAGTCTGTACAAGACCACTCTTCTCACCTCAGTTGTGAATGGACAGAAGACAAAAAGGTGGTCTCTCATCTCCGGAGCCTGGTTGCACAGCACAAAGCGGTTGTCATCGATGATTCCCATCCTCTCCAACCTCTCTTTAGTTCTCAATCTGTCGAGCAAGGCTAGCCAAAGCACAAACCCCATCCTTGGAGGAACATCCTGATTCCAAGCCAATTTCCACCACCTTACCTTCTCTGCCTTCCCAACTAATGCATCATAGGCATTCCTGACTGAGCAGTCTCGCAGTTGAAGGCCATTCCTTCGACAAGGTGAACTGGTATAATCCACCAAATGCTTGACCTGGTCCCTAACCTTAAACAAGGATTTCCACACCCAAGACCCTCCAAGCGATCTCCCTATGGTCCAGATGTTGTCTCCTTTTAAGTAGTACTCATGCACCCACTTTACCCATAACCTATCCTTTTTCATGGCAAGTGCCCAGAGATGGCTGCAAAGGACAGCAACATTCCACCACAACAATTTCTTAATTCCTATCCCCCCCACATTTATAGGGTTGACAGACCATCTCCCAAGCCACAAGTGCCTTCCTCGTATTCGTCGATGGTCCCGACCAAAGGAAGGCTCGGCATATCCTCTCAATCTCATGCATCACCCCTTTCAGGAATAAAAAAAATTTGAGCCCAGTATAAATGAATACTATACAGTATACCTTTGATAAGCTGAGTTCTCCCAGCAAATGACAGAAGCCTAGCCGCCCATGTCGAGATTCTCTAAGTTATCCTCTCAATCAAAGGAAGAGAGTCTCTTATCTGCAGCTTTTTGGTTGACATCGGGAACGCCAAGATATCTGAAGGGTTCACTCCCGATCTCAAAACCAAGAATATTTGCAAGCCTCTGTTTATCTGTGTCACTCACTCCAGCAAAATACAAGGAGCTTTTACCACTGTTAGCCTCCAAGCCCGAGCAGGAGGCAAAATGCTGCAATCTCTGCTCCAGAAGCATGAGTGACTACTCATCTGCTCTAGTGAAGACCATGAGGTCGTCAGCAAAACAAATGCTGACAATCTCAAGCCTTTTACACTTGGGGTGGTGCCAAAACTGCCTATCACCTGCCATAAGCTTCAAACTATGGGTGAAATATTCCATAATAAGGACAAATAAATAGGGCGAAATCGGGTCACCCTGCCAAAGCCCCCGTCTGCCCTCAAAGTGCCCCTTCAACTCTCCATTTACATTAATCCAGTATGAGACTGTGGATATGCATTCCATAATCCATCCAACAAACACCCTTGGAAATCCCATCTGCAACAAAAGATCATAAACAAAATCCCACTCCACCGAATCATAGGCCTTACGTAGGTCTATTTTGGCCACACATCGCGGCGAGATATACTTCCTATCGTACCCGGCCATGAGCTCCTGACAAAGGAGGATATTGTCCCTTATGGATCTGCCAGCGACAAAGGCGCTCTGGGAATTGTCAACAAACACTACAAAAAAAACTAGTATTAACGACAAATATTTAATGACAACATAAGAATTTCATGTAGAAAACAAAAATATTAACGACAAATTATTTGAAAGTGTCGTTGTTAAATAAATTTTAACGATAACTAATAGAGTTTATCGTAAATGTTACTTTTTTTTGTCGTTAAAAATAATCTTACCTAACCGGAAGAAAAAATTGACGGGTACGACCTTCCCTTCCAAAAAAAAAAATGACCAAAAAAACTTTTTGATAATAAAAAAATAAAATATTATCCCATTTTGATGAAAAAAATAATTATAAAAAAAAGAAAAAAAATAAGTAAATCTTCATCTTTTTCTCTCGCAACCCACATAGGAGATCTCTCGAAACCTCATGTCTTAGCTTCATCTCTGATCTCTCTCACAACCTCATCTCTCTCTGATTCCCTCCTCTCTTTTGTTTTGCCCGTCGTCCGGCGATGTGCGGAGGCTAGTAGCGTGC
>JAOWBR010169357.1:0-11512 GCA_028571145.1 Dionaea muscipula
CCACAGTTGGATACATTAAGGAATTGATTTACCTGTACAGGTTCATATATATATTTGCCACTTCTGAAACCCCTTGTTCCACATTACTTTCCCTGTTTGACACAAACATTTCACCCAGGCATATCCCCCCCTCTCTTAATTTCTACCTCCCTATCCCACCTGCTACCAGCTCCAAGCCTAGCCTGCCACACACCACCACATGCCACTTTCACGGCCCCAAAATGTTCCTTCTTCCTCTCGACCGGTAAAAGTATCAAGATCTCATGTCCTATAAATATCAAAATCCTAGATTGGCTAATACCAACGGGTAATGTTTGCATTCCTACTACTTTTAGTTCTCAAATAAATTAATATGAATAGCAAATCATTGGAACATGAAACAAATACTTACCATGGCTTGTTGGTGGCATCTCTTTGGGAACCTCTCTGCTAAGAGCCTTTGGGACCTTTTTCAGATGCTTGCCCTTTGGAATTGGTTTAGCAAGAGATACCTTCAAACTCACCTAGATGACATGATATACAAATTATTAGTGCCTAGAAACATGCAAAAGATGTGAAAAATGGTTTCAAGATAGACCTCCAACCTTGGTTCCATCATCATTTGTCAACTGAGAACTAAATGATTCAATACAAGCAATGGCAGCCTCTCGAGTGCTATAGCTAATAAAGGCAAAGTCTTTTCTCTTGGACGTTCGTAGATTACGGGCAAGAACAACATTTTCAATCTCCCCAAATTCCTTAAACTTTTCTCTCACATTCTCTTCATCCCATGTCGGAGGTATGAGTTCAGCAAAAACTGTCTTCACCTGCAAAGGAATGAACAATATCAACTGGATTGACTCTTCCTTCTACCCAAAGAAGATTACTAGCATGACCATATGTATGCAAAATATATCTTTGATAGTTGATAGACAATCAACCTCAATGAAAAAAATTATCTTGATACACATCACATAAAAAACCAAATAATATAGTTTGGCGGAGAAGATCCAACAGAGAGCGGACAGCAAAGAAGTGATAATTATGGTAGTATGAGGATGCTTCACTTAAACTAAAATATTCAACTCAAATTTCAATGGGAGAATGCCATGCAAGGTTGGAGTTCAATTAATGAATATAAAGATAAAAAGGTTCTCAAAAAATGAGGAACTTGAAAAAGAAAAATAATGTGTGAAAAAAACCAAATTAACCATACAGCCACAGGAAGCTCCTTCCACCTGTTATACTATTACAAATTTACAATTAAAGGAAGCACAAACCTTCAGCATTTCTTCTTCTTCAGGCTCAGCCAAGGGTTCAGCCCAAGCAACTTTAAGTTTCTTATTCTTCCCAAAAACGTCATTCTTTTGCAGTTTCTTGTGGGAAACCTGGGCATCTTTGCTGGTTTCAAACTCTATGAATGCAAATCCGCGATTGCATTCACTGTTATTTGGGTCGCTCATGACAGTGACTTTATCTATTTTCTCAACGCCTGCATCCTGCAACAACTTGAGAACCTACCAGAAGATAGCATGTAAGTTGGACAGCATGCCTGAACAAATACGAGTTAGGGCATAAAAAGAAAGAAACTTACATCCTCATCCTTCCATTTCTTGTCGATATTACCGAGATATAATGTGTCACTACCCTCAACAAGTGATACACCACACTGCTTGCCGGAAATCTTCAAATTCAAGAATCAAACACGAGAAATGAGAATTAAGGAGGAAAAGGGCCTCCTTTCTTAAGGGAAAAATCAGTAGATATTTGACACACTTTTTTTAGACTCACATTTAGACAAACAAAGACAACCAGAAACAGTAAGGCACAATTGTTATACCCACATACTAAAACAAGTAACCAAGATCCAAAGCAGAAAGACTGTCGTTGAGAAGTTCATGGAACATACTTGAGAGTCCCAGCGAGTGCATATAATGCTAAAATTTCCAAGCCGGCTCATTCCTGTTTTATGTTAATTCTTCCTATTAGCCTCTTGAATCTTCTATTTCCCTCATCCTTTTGCACTGATCAGTGGGTGTTCATTGCGATGAGGGGGTCGAAGACCAAGAAGTGGCTTATCTATACTGAGCATTCTTCTTACAACTATATTATGAGAAAAATAGAGACAAGGAATGTACTTCTACATATCTTCTCAGACATCTAGAAAGAAATTGAAAGCATGATTTAGTTTCAGAAGAGAACTTGTACAAGACTTTCATCCTAATCTTCTCCCCATGAGAGGCAAAGCATAACACTAGTGACATGATTGAAGCCATGCACAGAATCATTATAGTCTGACAAGGTGTGTTAATAAGGAGGAGAAATGCTCTATGATTCGTAAGAGCTTTTCTCTAATATCTCCACTCTCAACTTTTTTCTAACAAAATAACAATCAACCTCAATATGCTTAATTTGTTCATAAAAGACAGGGTTTGGCACGATTAAATGACTTAACGGATTACTACACCACAGTTGAGCAGACCAAGAAACGGGATATCTCAACTCCTCAAGTAATTGATAGAGATAGGCAACATCACTCATCAAATGTGCGAGAGCACGATACATAGATTCAACACTGGATTTGACAATAACTAAGTGCTTCTTACTATTTCACGAAACTAAATTTCCACCAAGAAAGACACAATAACCTATAATGGATCTGTGATCAAAAGGGGAACCAACTCAATCGACATTAGAGAATTCTTTTGTGTTGATGACCATGATTACTATAGAATAAGCCCCGACCAGGATGTCCCTTAATATACTTGAGAACATGTAAGACTGTCTCTCAATGAGGGACTTGGTATTCGAACATAAACCGACTCATTACGCTACCAGAGAAGACAATATCTGGACAAGTGATGACAAGATAATTCAATTTACCCACCAATCGCCTATACATATCACAATCACCATGCATCTCGCCATCCTCAAGTGAAGTTTCATTGCAGGAAGCATAGGAGTGTCACTCGACTTGACATCCACCATACTTGTATCTTAGTAAGTCTAGAACGTACTTTCGTTGAAACAGAAATACCCCCTGCTTACAACGGGCTACTTCAATCCCCAATAAATACTTCAAAGCTCCAAGATCTTTGATTTGGAAATGACTGTGTAGAAAGCCCTTCAGAGAAGTAATTCCTACACTGCCACTCCACGTCACAACAATATTATCCACATAAATAACAAGAATACTCTCGACACTCGATTATAAATGAAATACCGAATCATCTTTAGTTGATCGTTGTAAATCAAATCCCAACACCACAAAATTAAACCTCTCAAACCAACCCTCACAAAGATTATCTCAGACCATAAAACAATTTATTCAATCAACATACACACCTAAACTCCTCCCTCTAAGCAACAAATCCACGAGGTTACTCTAGAATAAAGATATTTTTGCCATTCAATTAATGCAAAGACCAACCGGAAGATGCCGCAGGAGAAATAAGAAAGGGGGCAAAAGTCATCTTCACGACACGAGAAAAAGTATCGATATAATCCACACCATAAACCCGAGCACATCTTTTCGCCACCAACCAGGCCTTCAATCAAGCAACAGTATTATCAGGATTCATTTTCACAACATAAACTCACTTATATCTAATAGTCTTTTTCCTCAAGGCAACGAAACTAGATCTCAAGTTTGATTAGCCTCAAGAGCCTGCATCTCTTCAACCATAGTTTGTTCCATCCAGGAGAAGACAAAGCCTCGGATAAAGTGTGCGGAACTGAAACGGAGTTCAAGGTAGAGATAAACACCTTCAAAGAAGGTGAGACACCAGTATAGGATATGTAAATAGAAAACAGATAAGTAACATAGCTGTGCGTCTCCTTCCACGACGATAGGTAGATCGAGATCGGAAGGGAGAGAAGCCTCCAGAATAGAGGATGAAGGGTCGAGGGACGAAGAGCGGGTAGGGACCGGCTCAAGAACAACTATGGGAAGAGAATCCAACTCCACCATAGGAGGGGCAGTATCAGAAGATATAACCCAACATAGGACTGGACTTAGAGAACGGGTAGCTATGCACGAACAGGTGGTGGTGATGGTGGTGATACTGACAAACGCCGAATAATTTCATAACTCAAAGTATGATATTGAAAAAAGATTGAGATGACCCGTCGAAAGAACAAAAAAAAAAGTGCTACTCATAAAAAAATAGAAAACGTACACACGGAAATTACCCTACATCAGGAGAATTAACAGATAACCCTTCTTTGTAGTTTGTACGAGTAACAAAAAAAAAACACCAGAGGAATTTCAGATCAAGTTTGATAAAGTGAGGGCGAATATCACCAACATAACAAGTACAATCAAAAATACATAAGGGGAGAGAATGAAAAGGATTTAGAAAGGTGTACAAGAGTAGGACACGATGATTACCAAGTCTGGACACATAAGAGTCAATGATGTTCGGCAAACTGACAAAACTCACCAAACATATGAAATAAGGACTGAATTTCGAGACACAAACGTTTTAGACTAGAAAGCGCTAGGTGACCAAGACAACAATGTAGATCGAAATCAGTACTGGAGATACAAAGACATGCAATGTTGGTGATTTTGTCTCCAACACGTAAAGTGGTCCTCATGTACGTCGGATCTTATCAATAGTCTCCCTTGTCAGCAGATCCTGAAATTCACAACATCTCAAAAAAAAAAAAAAAAAAAAACAAAAACATAACAATGGTGAGCTCGGGTCAAAGCATAAGCATAATATGTTAAAGGGTAGAGCAGAGACATATAAAATTGAAGCTAGAGTCAAGGTAGGAGTAAGAAAGACTGTCCCAATACCCTTGACGGGAACATAAGAGTCATCAGCCACCCGGACATCGGGATATAACAAAGTGAGAGAATAATTTTGCAGCATAATTGATCTAGTCATACGATCGGATCAGACTCAACCAGCCACACATGAGAAGGAGCAAAACGAGTGGAGAGAACAATGGAAGCAGATGGCTGAGAAGTAGGCATACGATCCGATTGACAGAAGTGGAAGCAACAGTAGAATTGATCACATAAGTGACATTAGCAGACTAAGAAGCAGATGGCTAACCTTGTAACTTGAAGAACCGATCATGGGTATGATCGGGGGCTCTACAATAAGAGCAAATCAATCGGCCATAGTAGTGATAGGAGGGTGTTTATGAAGTTGAAAACAAATCTCAACATCGTGACCCGAACGTTGACAATGGGTACAAAAAAAGTCGATCACCTCCTCAACCCTAGCCCCGGCCGCGTGACCCTGAAGAACTCGCAAAGGCGACACTATCACACCCCATCCTACACATGACCCGTGGACCCGCTCCACGTGTCATGTACACCCAACCCGACATACTTTAATAAATCCACATGATAATACACAAAGTCTCATCAAAGACATAATAAAAAACTAACTAAATCCTAAAATCAAGGGAAGCCAACAGAGGCCACATACAACTCCAAGGGTAAAATATCCCTGCTAACAATCCATAAATCAAATGAAAACAACGAAAGAAAATGGAAAGTCTGAAGAAAAAGTCCTACGAGGCATCTGACCGTCTGTTCTGAGACAACAAAGGAAAAAGGAAAACAAGATAACAATAAAGTAACCCGTTAAAATGAGCTAACGAGAGAATGGAAGGGCATGGAAGTACAAGATATACTTGACATAACAATAGAACATGATCCATAAAGATAAGGAGCAAAAAGGATAAGGCAACTTCAATATAGCAATGGACAAGGCAGAAATAATTTTCAACATTGTACACCAACTATAAACTCAACACCTCATAACAACCACATAACCCAACCGAGGTCATCATCAGTGGACCATAAATCGTGAAAGGCCACGCGTCGTCTCATCAAGTATGAAGTAAAAAGGGAAGGATAGACATGTCATATAAAATCCATCGAAAACCACGCACAATGGTATATAGCCATCGGAAACTGCACAATAGTTCAAATCACAATGTAAATGAAGATCTCCTCATACTGGGGTCGGGTGATAATGCCACAAGTCCACCAGCAAAGCCGTCCAGAAACATCCGTCGATGGTCCTATAGAAGTTGCGAAGCTGGGTCACCCTAGTGGGTATATTCCCTAACGACAAGAGTCACTCAATATAGAAAATTTCTCCTGAGCTTAGTGAAAAACGATATCCAATCATAATAACAGGGGAGACAGCCCAAACCAATCCAATGGCATGCCAGTACATAGAAGGTCCAACAATAGATAAACGAAAGTCCAGAAGAAGCATGGAAAAGAAACCAACAGGATAATCACAAGGTCATAGCACAAGATGACCGGAAGGATAACAAAGGAAAGTTCAAGGGTCCATGCATTACCCAAAGCAAGAATTCATAAAGTCCATGACATGAGCCCATAAGGCCATGAGGTAAGTCCAATACCTGATTTATACTAATCTCCCAAGGATGCCATATAGGCCTTAAACATTTCGATTCAGTTCAACTAGTTAATTTAAGGTCTTCGAAGGTCATTTCCACATGTCAGTTACATTTCTTCAGTTGTCAACGTAACCCCAAAGTGTTAGCATAGTCACCCAATCCACATATCAGCCATTCCACAGGAATCTAGTGCCAAGGCCAACTGAGACCCAACCTAAGGTTACAAGGTATTTCCAATAGTATCGTTCAAATATTCTACGGTTTCCTATAATCAATTATTCATGCAAGAAATATCTCTTCAGCTGCTAGCGAAAGCCCTAAGACATCATTTCATCATTACTTGTAAGTCATTCCTCTAGCTGCCAGTATAACCCAAAACCCATCCTTTCATTTCAAGTCTCTTATTTTACATCCTATGAACATCTAGTCCCCTTGTCATGTGGAGTCAATCAGCAAGTGAGGTCCAGCAAAAAGTGTCCCAGGTTCAGCATAATGGTTCAAGGAAGAATCCGAACTAAACAGCAGGTATAAGGAGCATTACAGTTGTAACGTGTAAGTTACAGCCGTAATGTCCTCTAGGCCACAACTCTTAGGCCCAATACGGGCATAACTAGGGAGTTACGACTGTAATGTGCGCGTTATGGCCGTAATGAGGGCATTACGACCGTAACGATCTCTAGACATCCAAAACCAACATAGAACACAGTAGAAACGGGAATTCACCTCAACATCAAAACAAATGAATCCAGCTAAGTATAAACGCATCTAAGATCATCCTAAAACATGCTTAACAACCCAGAATTGATCCACAACAATAATTCCAAGGAATCTACATACTAATCAGGCTTCCATTCAAACTTACAACGCCGTAAAAGACGGGTTACCCG
This sequence comes from Dionaea muscipula, assembly GCA_028571145.1. Lineage (NCBI taxonomy): Eukaryota > Viridiplantae > Streptophyta > Magnoliopsida > Caryophyllales > Droseraceae > Dionaea > Dionaea muscipula. The sequence continues at coordinate 7,260 of JAOWBR010169357.1, forward strand.
GAAAGATCAAGAAAAACACGAGTACAACTTAATCTAATGACTTCCACTAAAACGGAAATCACACATACGCAAGGACGGGAAAAGGTTCTACCTTTCACGTTGCAAGTCCAACGTATTCGACAAGATCCGACTGGAACGTGCTTCTCCTCCCCTTCCTCAGTGATTGTCTACCATCATCGCAACAGAATCAAGGAATCAACGAGACAACCCAAACCGATCTAGGTCCCATGAACGTAAAATATAAAGAGACGTTACCTTACATACGACCACTCTTCTCTTTCTCTAGTCATCCAGACCTCTTCCTCCTCTCTCTCTCTCTTCTGTTGGTAGCGTGGAAAATGACTAGGGTTTGAGGGGAGGCAAACAAAACCAACGTTATTATTTTTTATTTTTATTTTTGAACTCGCCCAAAAAATTACGGTCATAATTGTAGTTTCGGGCATAACATTGTGGTTATGGCCGTAATCTTCTGTCCGGTCATTTTGGTGAATAAAACAAGGTAATTAATTTAAGAAGAGAAATTTAAGAATTAAAAGGCGATCAAACAATAAAGGCTGATATTGGTCTGGGACGGTCCAAAAGGAAGGAAAAGAAAAATAACCCGGCCCTCGAAAAATAACTCGGTCCAGAGGGCCGGGTTATTACAGACACGATCACCACTATCGTATACAGATCCCAACAATGGCTGAATGGCGCGGTTAGCTTGAGAAAAAGCTTATGTCAAAGAAGTCTTCTTATTCACCAAGATCTAAGAACGAAAAGAATCAACCTCAGATCGTAAGAAAAGCTATGATAGCTAGTTGTTGTTGCTGTTGACGCATGACTGCTACATTAGAAGACATCAGAACATTGAACTCCTCAAACATCTTCTTAAAGGACGCAGAATAGTCACCAACTGTAGCACCTCCCTCTAGCACGAAAGAAAGACTGAGAAACATGATAGACCTGATTCATGCCGTCTTTACCTGCATACAAAAGAACCAAATATTCCCACAGCTGCTTCACTATATCACAATGAGTAAGAAGGTCAACTATGTAAGGATGTATAGAGTTAATCATGTGAGTATACACACAAACATTTGCACGAGCCCGTGCCATGGCTCCTATCAGGAGCCTTCTCAACACTAGGACGATGCTCGTCCAAATGATCATCTAGTTCCATCCCACGGATAGACATTAGTACCAATTTATGCCATTGAAAATAATTATTACCCTTTAAACATATGTCAATAAATTTGGTAGTAGCTGAAACAATGTTTGAGAGGCTTGGTAGCCACAAAGAGTCTAAAACACCAACCCCACTAGGAGATTGATGAAGGAGAAAACCCAAACACATGGAACCAAACTGTAGTTGAACCAGCAACCAAAATACCAAAGCAAAGAACCAATTAGATAAATCGGTGTAGGGGAAACCATCACCATATCATCAACGAAGAAATTGAATAAGATTTAGGCATGGAACAAGGCAAAACCCAACCAAAGAGGATACATATGCACGAGTGAAAGAAGGAACAAAGAATCAATAAGATGAGACAAATATGTTGCATTCGGGGTGCGCACAGACGGCGACGGCATATGGGCACGTGAGGAACATGTGCGGAGTCACGTGAGGATTATGTGCGACGGGGCATGGGGAAGATGACGGCAGCGTGTGGCAACGCTTGCGGTCGCACATGGCAGTGCGGTCAGAATAGACCAGTCGGTACAATGTGCTCTACAACCCCGTAAAGTCAAATGACGAAGAAGATGCATCACCTTTGATGAATTTTTAGCCCTAGAGACGACTATGGAGTAGGATTTTGTGGTAACAATGATTAAAAAAAAGCGAGGAATAAGGTTTTCCTTGGTGACTCTAATACCATGTTGAAAGGAATATGAAAATAATTAGCCTCGATTATGCATGATATTTATAGGGTTTATAGAGTTTACAAAAGATAAAGTCTAAAAATATAGATTCTAAAACATAAGAGTTAAAAATCATAAATAACTCACAACAATAGTTAAAGGCAAGTTGGGAATGGGCTTGATACCCTAGTTACAGTGTCCATCAATGCTTAACAATGGACTCATCATGTAGACAGTCTTCTACTGAGATTCCAGACATATTTTTATAATGGATGCTAACATGTAACAAAAATACCAGGTGGTAAAAATAATATCAATCAAAAAGATCTGAAAGAGCTTATATGCTAGTATCCTCTTTTCAGGTGGAAGGAGGACAACATGAGCCGAACACTAGACCTCAAGATAGGGGGCAAATAGTTTACCACTGAGCCAATATGCTACACAAGAACCAGCTGCAACCTATAGAATACAATTAGAACACCCGCTTTAGTCGTATCACAATCATTACCATTGTAGTTTTAGATGAAGAGTGTTACGAGCCAACAATATCCAACAAGGAAATATCTTAAGGATCCCAAAAGTGACTAGAATTTGTAGGGAAGATTGAGGATGAAATAAGGAATATTTCTAGATTATGAAAATAAGAAATATTTCCAAATAAATAGATCTCATGCATTAGTTTCCCTACTAGTAACTTTCCTATTTTAACACTCATAACATTACATATGCATGTAATAAGCTCAGACCTATTGCTAAAAACATCCTGTTAGAAATTTCTATTCAAAAAAAAAACATCATCGACTCTATGCCCAATTCTCAAACCAATGTCATGAGAGCTACTCTAGTTGAACAAAAGATGGCCGCCACAAATGAGTGATCGATCAAACTACTGAATGACACAAGTGAGCAACTGACCAAACTGCTCGATGACATATTCTACACCATGTCCCTCAAAAATTCAGACAACAGGCATCTTAGCGTAAGCATCATGAATGAGATATATCCGATTACAAAGAATGTGCTTGATAAAGTATTTTCTCCTTACGGACAAATCGAAGGTATCTTTCCTTATAAGACGTTTCCGACTTCGATACATTTTTCTTGCTATGAAAATGCCAATCGTACCATGGATGTTCTTAATGGGAGATTCATATATGATGGATGTTGTCAATTAAAAATTGATTTTTTACCAGACAGGCCATTGCCCCCTTCAACATTAGAGTCCAACACTAAACAATCAAAAAACCACTTTTCCAAATTTATCCTCGGTTCCCCCTAACCCTCATCAGCATCCATCTTCAACCAAAGACAGGGCATTGCCACCTTCAACATTAGAGTCCAACACTAAACAATTAAAAAACCACTTTTTCAAATTTATCCTCGATTCCCCCTAACCCTCATCAGCATCCATCTTCAACCAAACCCACCAAAACATCAAATCTGCTCTCCCCACCACTTTCTTTGCCAACTACCCTAAAATCCCCAAATCCCGACTCCTCATCATTGTCTCCCATGGCTAATAAGGTTATGACTGGTTCAAGACCTCAACATGATGAGAAATTTGCAAGAACCACACAACAAACAGAATCGATGAAGTCGGTGGTTGAAACATCCCCAACTGATTTTCCTTCCAAAATTGATTGTGCTACTGACCTTTTCAGCATTGTTTCCATGTATAGTCTAAGTGAGATCGTGCTTAAAATTACAGATGATTTTATTGCATCCAAATTTGCACAAATTGATGATCATGGCGAAACAGTGTTGTTGTAAGGAAAACTCATTCCACCTGATCGATTCTTGGAAGAAGACAAGTTGGACAGTACAGCCAGGCCAAGGGATGTTCCTTCGGTTATTTACTATAAATCTCAGTGTGGATCACCCTATAGCACTGGACACCCTGCCAAGCAAATTCCATGCCCTATTGTCGCTCCAAAGGCGGAGGAGCCAACAACCCTACTTCCACCCCTTCCTCCTCCTCCATGGACTTCGACCACTTTTGTTCATTACTATTATTGTGCAAGACAATCATGGACGAACGAAGCTTCAGTTTTCTTTTTCTGCCCTTGAGGACAAGGGCATCATCGAGAGGGAGGAAATATTACAACCCAACAATATCCAAAAAGGAAGGAAATATCTCAAAGATCCCAAAAATGGCTAAAATTTGTAGGAAAGATTGATGATGAAATAAGAAATATTTCTAGAGTATGAAAATAAGAAATATTTTCAAATAAATAAATCTCATGTATTAGTTTCCCTACTAGTAACTTTCCTATTTTAACACTCGTAGCATTATATATGCATGTAATAAGTTGTCATTAGAGGCAACCAAGAATTAATGAAATCTTCTTCCTATTATCTGTCTCTGTCTATCTTTTTCTAGTTGCTCATCCCTTCCTCTTCTTCTTAGT